>QZWU01000100.1:0-36705 GCA_004114255.1 Acaulopage tetraceros
GTAGCATCTGCATTGACTTGAAGTGGAGCAGAGCTCACTGGGATGGCAGTGAGGGGAGGGGGCCATCATACATAGGATGAGGAATCGGTGTTGACGGCGAGGTCACGACGTTGGAGATTAGGATCGTAGTAGGCTGTAGCATCTGCATTGACTTGAAGTGGAGCAGAGCTCACTGGGATGGCAGTGAGGGCGAGGATGGCGATGGGGGCGAGGAGGAGGAATTGCATGGTGAGATTATTTATAATTGATTAATAGACAGAGGAATTTTTTAGAGATGGTTCCCCTACTTTTCAATGTTGGCAAGCCTTAATGCCCTTACATAGTCACCTGGAAAGTGATCATTAAAGAAAAAGGGAAAGGTGAAGCGTAGAACGAGGCGCAGGCTGGTTTCTGTTCCAAGTCGTCGGATAATATGTGGATCAAGGAGGCCATTGAGCTTTGTGAATCGGATGGGAAGGTGCATGTAGGTGGGATGAATGCTGAGTCGTTGACTGGATGTAATGTGAATTAAGTGGCCTGGTGGTGTACTGTAAGGTTGCATATGGGGAATTCGAGTGATGATGTCGTTATTGAGAACATGGTGGAAGGAGCGTTGTTGTAGCCATGATGGGAAACTGGTTGAGAAGGTCTCATCACCAATACGAGACATGCCAAAAGTGTAGAGGCCTGCAATGTGTGGTACTAGTGGACTGGATTGCTGTACAAGTTTAGCAGTAAAGATGGTAGCGAGTCCTGCACCTAGTGAATGGCCAGTGATCCAAAGGTGTTTGTAAGGAGTATCTGGAGTGTTGAAGAGGGTGGTGAGATGACTGTGTGCCTGTATCCATGCCGTACTATGATCTTCAACGGCCACTTGTCCAATGGTGTGGTCATGAGGGTGAGCAATGTGCCTCATGATGCGTTCAATCAGCCATTCCACCACAGACCGTAACACAAGCCAAGCATCTCCAAGTACTTGAATAACCTCTTGACCACTCAACTCCAATGATAAAACTCGCTTCAACACTTGCTGCTCAGTCACTACAACATCCTTGCCTAATGCCTTGTAGAATCCTGCATGCACTTGTCCTTTGATATCACTGTTGGTTCCATTGGATGGAAAGTCAATTAACTTGTGTTGTATATCGGTCCACAAATTCCCTAGGTTAAGGGGAGATGTCCCACGAAACACGAGTAAAACGTGCTCACCCTTGCAAGCAATGAATCCAACAGTGTTTCTATATAAAATGGGTTTGAATCCACTGAATCCTTGTCGTTCCAATTCATGTTGGATGACATGTGGGTCTTCGTAGCACAATTTAGAGGCCACGGCACAAGTAACAGCCACTTGATGATCGTATTGTGCAGGCTTGTGATCCAAATGTGCTTCAAATGCATCTGAAAACTCAAACTCTGGATCACTTGTGTTGACTAACGTATAAAGGGAAGCTGTGGGTACATGCCTGCCTACCCACATGGCAAGCAGGCGACGTGTAAGTCGATCAGCGGCTAAAAGTACAATAAAACTCCACCAAAAAGAGAATCGAAGGACATGTTCAAAGATCCGAGATGCAATGGGATGACCTGAGAGTCGAAGGATAACTGGACGCGCTAAATAACTAAGGAACCCCAGCCACGATTTGATCAATTTGATGGAAAACCGGAATGAAACGAGGATGAGGAATGACCAGGTAAATACAATGAGGAGAAAGAAGAGTGAAGCAAGTAGGACTAAATAGATGGTTTGACGAGTGGTGGTGAATTGGTAAGCTGAGTAGATGAGCGTGATGAGGAACACGCTGCCCGCAATGTGCTGCATGTTTCGGCCAAATTTTTACGAGTGAAATGGGCACGTCACGCGTAAATCTTCCCCAAGAAAACCTTCTTTTACAAATTCAAATATGACTGCAGACACTGTTTCCAGATTTAGCTTTGCTCATCTCTCCAAGTTCATTTGGCCTACTTCCGATTATGATGGCAAGGATGCAGAGTTTAAACTCTTGTCCAAATTGCCCTTTTTTGCAACACCAGAACACCCCAATGCTCACGCTCGAATTGGACCTGTCCATATTGATGATTCTCGCTTCATCAACACACTTTGGATTGAATCGAATCTCACTAGTGAATTGCCAGAGTCCGATTCACACATTCCTGCAGTGCCTCAGAACGATACCAAAACAACCGTTGTATTGGCTCATGGTTATGGTGCTGGCCTTGGTTTCTTTTATCGTAATTATCCAGCGATGGTGAATTATCCCAATGCGCGCGTTTACTCGATCGATTGGCTTGGAATGGGAAGAAGTGCACGCGTTCCATTCCCCAAAATCTCCAATTTGAAGGATGTGGATGATCGGGTCAAAAGGGCTGAAGAATTCTTTGTTGAAAGTTTGGAACAGTGGCGACAAAAGTTGAATATTGAAAAGATGGTCTTGGCTGGGCATTCATTGGGTGGATACTTGTCGGTTGCGTATTATGAGCGATATCCTGAACGAGTTGAAAAGTTGATACTCTTGTCACCTGTGGGCATTCCAGAGAACCCAAACCTTACAAAGGAAGGTGGTGGTAATGTTGTGTCACAAGGCGATCCTACCTTTGTGAAAAATAACAAAGAGTATGAGGGTTTGGAAGAACCTGAAACAGAGTTTAGACCAAAGGGTGCACCACCTCGTAGAAAATTGCCAGGTTGGGTGGCTAATGTGTGGGATTGGAACCTCACTCCACAGTCATTTGTACGGTTTACAGGGCCATTTGGATCAAGGTTGGTGGGAGGATACGTGCAAAGGCGCATGGCACATCTTGGTGAAGATGAGCGTGCTACATTTCACAAGTACATGTACCACATCACTGCTTCCAGTGGATCAGGCGAATACTCATTGGCTCATTTATTGGCACCAGGTGCTTTTGCACGCAAGCCATTGATGAATCGATTGACAGCAGTACAAGTACCCATGACGTTTATTTATGGAGAGTTGGATTGGATGGATTACAGGCATGCAGTGGTTGCAGGAAAGAAGCTGACAAGCACTCCAAAGGTGGAGCGTATTCCTCGTGGTGGACATCATATGTACTTGGAAAACCCAGAAGACTTTGATCGTGCACTCAAGATGGCCATTTTTGGTGAAGAATGACCGCAGGGATGCCAAGAATTGCGGTCAAATCCCCTTTGAAGTGTGCCAAGAAACGGAAAAAATATTTTTATACTTTTCTTTTTTTGTCCATAAACTTCCTTTTAATTTGCGCAAGTATGCCCTTTTTCACTCACATCTCACACTCACACTCACACTCACTTTAGTCAACCTTTGCATTCACTCGCACCACCTTCTTCTTTAGCATGCCTTCTTCCTTCTCTCCATCCACTGAAACTGGCTATGAACGCTACTACAACTCACTCATGATTGTCCACAACATCATTCGTCGTTCTCTCACTTCCCTTATTCAGCATGCTGACACCATCA
Source organism: Acaulopage tetraceros (assembly GCA_004114255.1). Taxonomy (NCBI): domain Eukaryota; kingdom Fungi; phylum Zoopagomycota; class Zoopagomycetes; order Zoopagales; family Zoopagaceae; genus Acaulopage; species Acaulopage tetraceros. The sequence goes on from QZWU01000100.1 coordinate 3,435, forward strand.
CCAAACCCAAGGACATTATCAACTTTATGGGCTATGCACTCGTCTTCCACGACGTCCTCCATCATCACCATGACACTGAAGAAAAGTACATATTTCCACGATTTGCAGCAAAGGTTCAAAACAGCGTGGATGATTTCTTGGATGATCACGCTGAATTGATCACTCATTTGAACACTTTCCATTCCATGGCCACAGCTTGGACTCAACATCCAGGCAAGTACGATGCAGTGGTCTTCAAGGCATGTGCAGTTACCATTCGCGATATGTTGTTTCCTCACTTGAGAGAAGAAGAGGAAACATCCACTCCAGAACGCCTTGAAGCCATTTTTACCAGTGAAGAGCTGATGGAAATGATGCACGAAATTGATGAAGGAGCAGTCAAGGATGCTTCACCATTTAGGGAAGTTGTGTTCTTTGCAAAGCACGCTCAAAAGGATGAACGCGAGTACTTTTTGAGAGACGCGCCATGGTTTGTGAGGAGGGTGATGTTGACGTACGTGTTTCCCATCAAGTTTTCAGGATATTGGAAGTATTGTACCAGTACGATTGCCTAGTCTATTATAAAAGTATAGTATGTTTTAATCAAAGGGAGATTTGTTGAAAAAAGTTTGTCTTTCCAAAAAGTGTAAACAAAAAAGATGTCACCCAATTTACCTGATCAAAACGCACCACATTCCCCAAGTGCCTCGTATGATCTCTCTGATTTTTTAACAGCATGTATTTTATCTCAACATTAATTTAATTTTGTAGGATGATCCTTCGTTTGTTTTGAATGGATCCTCATCACCAACCCATAACGCGACAACCGAGCCTCATTCACCTCATAAACCCCATCATGGTATTCTTGATTTATCGGAAATTCATGAAAGGGACGATGACGCGAAAAGTGTGACTGAAGAACATCTCGAGTCGTTCCATGCTGATATTCCACAGGATCACAACCTGCCTTGGCCATCTGAAAAGGTAGATTACGTGATTGCTCCAACCTCACCTCATAAGAATCATCGTGGCGCATTGACGGATAAGGATGATGGCAGTATGATGGATGATGAATGGTTACAGGCAGAGGATGAGGAAGAAGAAGACGAGGATGATGATGATGTTGTGTTTATCGGACCAGTTTCAGACAAGGAAAAGCGCAAGAGTCAGCAAGTTCGAATGATTGCAGGTGGCAAGACACCCTTCAAACCACAACGCGTTTCATTGGTGCCTCCCCCTACATTTACAGAAGGAGTCAAAATGCAATCACCTTTTGTGGATAGAGCACTGAAGGCTGTAGTGGAACCATTGCCGCCTATCGCTTCTCCATTTGTGCAGAGATTGTTGGACAGTTCCATCCGGACGCCTGTAAAAACGCCTTCAAGGCGGAATGAATTGGATTCCAGTCCATCCGAGCAAGTATATGAGATGTTCAGTTCACCCGCGAAGGTTCCTGTGCATAGAGAGACTCCTGTTAAAGTTCCTGAATCCATGGAGCCACCTGTAAAGACTCCCACATTGATGGAATCTGTGGTCAACAGTGGTTCAGAGAGACGTCGTAGCCTTGTTAGAATGTCATTTCCAGGACTCAAGGGAACACCCGCCAAACCTGCTCCTACTAATTATGAATTGTTTATGATGGAAAACGAGGAAAAAGAGCCAGAACAGGATTTATCATGGATCACCAACATGTTTGCCAGCAAGTCCAGTGGAAGTATGAGCAATCGAGCACAAAAAGACTTGGATGACGAAGAAGAAGGGGGATTGATGGAAGAGATGCCAGAACAAAAAGACTTGGAGGAGAAAGTACCAGAAGAAGAGGAAGTAATGGAGGACTTGATGGAAGAGGAAGAAGTACTTGGCATTGACCAAGAGTCCATAATGTTTCAAGGAGTGGATGACACATTTCAATCTGTCGAAGCAAAGACTCCCTCACCCATTCGACCTGCACCTGTCGTACAGCCACCATCAACCAAGAAGGCCCGCAACAAGGTCTTTACATCCAAACTCAAAGTACCTTCTGCACTTTCAGTACAAGCCAAGCCAATTTCTGGATTGAAGGCACCCTCTGGATTAAAAGCACCTATGCAACTCAAGCTACCCTCACAGACGAAACCACTTTCAGCGATCAAACCGCTCACACAAATGAAACCACCAACATCTATCCAACTACCTTCAGCACTCAAACCTCCATCAATCAAAGCACTATCAACTGCACTGCCTTCACTTGCTAAACCATCTGCACTCAAACCCCCATCATCCATCCGCCCACCATCCACCCAAATCCCTACCAAGAAGCGTGAGCGTCAAGATGAACCTGCCACACATTCAAAAGTCCCTCGATTTAAACCTCGTCAATAAAAAAGCATTGTTGCTAGTATACAAAATAGTATTACAGACAATGCAAATTTAAAAAAAAGGCACTTGGCCATGCTGATCACTGTCGCCTCACAAAAGGGAAGCGTTCACAAAAGGGAACCAAACAGCAACCATCCACATGAATCCACATACCATGATGATGTTAAAAGTATAAGTACTACTTGACTAATAAATAGGCAATAGGGACACACCATGAAATGACAAATGACCGCATTGAACAGGTGGGGTAAGGACGTGGAACCATTCCCACGAACTGCCTCAAACAAATCCAACCGTTCCACTTGCACAACTCCATGATAAAAGAATCCCATACACTCCACAGTGAATGTACACATATCACCCAAAAAAGATGTAAATAATACGCACGAAGCGTACACGTGTGCGCGAGATCTTGGTCGTCATATTCCAAATCCACAAACAATGCAAAAGGACTGTAAGGAGGAGGAGGAGAGAATAAACGATGGCTTCCAATACGCATAACCCATGATAACCACGAAAAGAAACGCGAGAGAACATTATACATGCAAGGCATTACAAAAATACCTTACACCCAATCGATCCAGCACACACACACACACACAAACACAAAAATCAAAACACCAAACACCACAGAATACACACACACACACACACACACACACACACACACACCAATTGAAGGAAGAGGAGGAGAGAATTAAGCAACCAATCCCAACAACTGGTTCAACCTAGTTGAAGATGGCTTGGTAGTGGTGGCAGTGGCGACTTGATTAGCACTAGGGGTAGTTGGCATATCAATATCTTTTCCAAAGTAAGCGGTCCATTGGCTGACTTGCTTGCTTTCATTATCGGGAGTCTTGGGGCATTCATCTTCGCTGGCATCGGTGCTGGTCTTGCTAATGGCTTCGACCATGTCAGTATCAACGTAACCAGGTTCAACCTTGACGGCACCAAATGGAACTCCAACACGACGGAGTCTTCCACGGATTTCCATGACCATCTTGTACAATTCAGCGACAGATGGACGGTGAGCTGGGTTAATTGCCAATGCTCTGATGAGAACATTGTTCAATTGCTCAGTAATTGGCAACAAATCCATGAGGGCAGTGCGAGGAGATCTGAGGTAATGCATGAAACCAGCATCAGTGAGGGAAGCCTGATTCCATGGGTTACGACCACATGCAAGGTTGCACAAGAGGATACCGAGGGCCCAGACATCAGCCTTTTCAGGATCATAGGTACAGCGTTGGTAGTTGAGCTTGGCTTCAAGTTCACGTTCCATGTCATTGTTAACACGACGGGATTCTGGAGCCATGTAAAAGTCGGATCCACAGCCACGGTCAGCGTTGATGCGATCTTCAGTTGCAAGACCAAAATCACCAACACGGATTGAGGGGCGACCATGAGCATCCTTGCGCAACATGATGTTTTCTGGCTTCAAATCACGATGGTAAACACGGTTCATATGCATGTAGTGCACGGCATCACAGAGCTGATGAAAGACGCCCTTGGCAGCACCAACAACGTTGTGCTCATTAGCCAATGCACCACCAGTGATGTAGTCAAAGAGATCGTGTTCTTCACAGAATTCCATAACCATGAACCAACCATGACCTTGAGAGGCTTCCACTACTTCTTCCAACTTGAGGATGGAAGGGTGAGCGGAGCATTTGAGGTGAAGGCGAGCTTCTTGACGCTGCAAAATACGTTGAGAGGGAGAAAGGTGACTGTCCTTCAAATGTTTGACTGCAAACTTGCTGTTATCGGTGCAGTCCACACCAAGATAAACTGTACCATAAGCACCTTGACCCAAAATAGACATGAGACGAAGACGACGACCAGAAGGAAGATGAAGGGAACGACCAACCAATTGTTGACGAGATTTGGAAGACATGGTGTCAAGAGATAAGTTGTAGAGAGAAGAAGGGGGGATGAGGGGGATACGTGGAACGTAGTGTATATGGAGAGAGAGAGAGGTAGATGGCGCACACACAAAAAGGTAGCTGCTCAAGTACGTAGAAGACGTAGTAAAGGTGACGGTTGCGGAGGACCAAATGGCAAGAAGGCCAGATAGGTTTTGGGGCAGGTCACACAAGAGTGGTGGGGGAGAGAGAGAGTGGGAGAGTGACTGAGAGAAGGAGCGATTGAGCGTGATGCTACGTTGCTAATTGGATCTGACGATTGTGTGTGGATTGAAGGAAAAAAAAGAATAATTTTTTGTCGCGGAGGTTGAGTTTTACCTTTGAGAGACTGTGGGACCACCCATTCTGTGAACCATCTGCTCGTGAACATTGATTGGTCAGGCACCACGTCACCATTTGGGACATTTACACTTTTTCTATTTTGAAATGGTCATATCAAAGGGGGCTAGGCAATTCTTGATGCGGGGAAAATGAGTTGGTGCAGAGTCCTTTGAATGGTGGGATGACGTAAGAGAAATGCTGTCTGTACTCGCATCTTTACCCAAAAAAGCCAATGGACGCGTCAACAATTGCGACTGATGTAGTGGACTCTGTGTTTACACCCGGTATCAATCAAGGGGTCGTGTATGCCATGAACTTTGCATTTTACCTGTTGTTTATTTCACTCGTGTTCTTGCTCGTATTGTCCCAGTTCAACTTGTATGTCGTGTTTTTAACCTTGACTTCTGTGGCACTCTTTATCAGCATTCAGCTATTTGTAACACAGTTGGAAAAGGAAAAGAAAGAGTAGCTGTATTTTTTAAGTCTAAAGGGCCATGGTGACTTGGCTTGCATCCAAACCAAGGGCATGAAGGAATAAATTCACATTGGCAATCTTGGATGCTGCCTTTTCTGGTGACATGTTGCCATAAGTGGAACGTTGAATGTTGGCTAATACTTGATCACGGACTTCAGATACGAGTTGATGTTGTTGTTCAGGAGATGCACCGACTGCAACTGCTGCAAGGAATTGCCAAATGTGCGCATCTTGATCACCGTTGTTGATATTATTATCGTGGCTGTAATCAGCAGATGATGAAAAGAGCTGAGCAAAGGAACCACGAAGGAGGTTAAAGATGGCATCGTGCAATTCCATCCATTGACGCACATCACGCTCTTCAGGCGTTTCAACAGAATGTCCTGGTTGAGAAAGGATTTCCCCACGACTGAGGTACATGGTGAGGAAGGAAAGGCCAACTTTGCTATGAGCAAGCCATAGGATGTTGCACCGTTGAATCATAAGGGAAACAAGGCCAAGGAGTACCCGAAAGGAGAGTTCAGCAACACAACCAACAATGACGGGCATGATGTTGTTGAGGAATGTTTCAGTTTGATCAAAGGCATCCATGTTGGATCGACCAATACGACATACATCCAGGATATCAAGGGATGCAGTGATGAGGGTGACAGCTGAGAGTGTCTGATCTGGTGAAAAGTGTCTAAAGGCACGTGGAATGAGCTTTTTACCCTTGGAGTAGGACAAGATTTGAATAAAGCTGTGAGGATGGTAGAGTCCAATGGGTTCATTCACTCTCAATTCCTCCCAAAGTGCATTACCAAGAGCAGTGTACTCTGTAGACCAACGTTCCAATTGTTCATAGGAATCTCGATCTCCATTTTGAGAGGGACGCTGGCGCACTAATTGTTCAAGGGCAAGTACACGATCATAGATGGATTCAACAATGCGTAGAATGCGTCTTCTGTTTTGAATTTCGTGGAAGGTTGGATTGGTGGTGGAGAGGCCTTTGAGTTTGTCAAGGGATTCATTGCCATCCACGGCTGCGTTGATTTGAAGAGACTGCTTTGGATTGCGTACAGAATTAATTGCAATTTTACCAAGGGCACCGTCCAAGGAGACTTGAGTCAATTTAGTGCGCTTCCTTGCATCATTCACAATACGCTGAACTTGACGGGCAAGGCCTTGTTCTTGCCTGGTGGTCTTGACATTTCCACTGGTTTGTTGATGGCCAACTCTTCCAAGGTCCATGGTGGGGGCAGTTTGATTACGAATGGCCAGGTACATGCGGCAATAAAAGTCATCTGCATGAGGGTCATCCGACACGAGTTGACTGATTTGCACTTTGTGAATGTACTCCTTGTCACCTTGGGTCATCAAACCAGCAAATTTAGCCATTTTAGCCAACTTTTGTTCCTTGATGGTACGTCTGTGTTCCCATGCTGCTTGCTGCTTTTGTTGCTCCAGTTGCAGTTCCATAACAGGAGGAGGACCTTGTGCACCCATCAATAAATTGAGAAGGTGCTGTTGTTCTTGTTGTGGAATGTGTGGCGCTTGTTGCCTTGCGGATCCTTCTAATTCTTCCAAAGTAACAATTCCAGGAATTAAAGCAGGTGGTGGATGTGGATGTGGTGCGAATTGATCCATAGCAGTCATGTAGATGGGAGCAGGATGATGTGAAGGAGGAGGCATGGCAAACATGGCATCAGCTTCCATATTACCAGCATGCAACGCATTCAATGGGAATGGTGGAAGAGTTTGTTCCATGCGCATACCATAATGCAAGGGTGGTTGAGGTGGAGGAGGAGGAGGAACATAGCCAAAAGAACCAGTGCGATTGACCAAAGGCTCAATAAGAGTGGGATGAGCGAGATCAAAGGCATCATCGTACACGATCGGGTGTCCATAGGAATTGGGAAGTTCGCGATAGTACTCCAATTTGCTCAATTCACTTGGCGGCAATTTGGATCGCGTCGTACCTGCAAAATCAAATTCAGTGTTCAAATCTCGAATGGACAATTCTCCAAATGTCTCTTGGTTGAAGGCATCCAATTCATCATCTTCAGGTTTCTTGATGACGCTCTCAAACCCAGGAGGGGGTCGGATGAGGGCCTTTTTACCATCTTCCATTGGAGTGGGTGGTGATGGTGTGTGGCAGAAGGAATGAAAAATCGCAGTCACATAGCCTCACAAACTGCTATATTGTCTAAAGCTCACTCTCACCACCACGTTGACCAAGTGGAAAGGGAGAGTAGACCACCACTTTGGCAAAGCAGCCTTCTTGCTTACCCACAAGGTCATTATCAAAGGCCTCAGGATTGCTTTCGCCAAGTGTCATGTGTGGCCACCAATTCTCCTTTGCAAATTCACCCTTCTTCCCACCCTTTCTAATCCACAAGTTCTCTACATCTCTTCTAATATTATCCCAGGTACGTGCAGACAATCTGAGAAAGGCAATAGACTCACCATCACGATCTTCCCTTCCAAAACACTCTGGATTCATAATGGTATAGGCAATGTAATTGTTGAAGGCAATATCGTCCACTTCTTGCATGGTTATACCGACGCTAGAGAGCACCTTGAACTCTGCAGGACTGATAATGACAACACGAGCTACTCCTGGGTGCACGAGAGGTTTCTCAAACAATCCAGACTCATTAAAGGCTTCAGTAACGTTGGTAGAGTACTTTGTAATGAGGGTTTGTTGAAGGTGATCGGGAAATGGTTTAAAGGGTTCCAGATTGGTCTTCATTAAATTGTTGTCAATTGTAAAAGAAGGAGTTGCGGAGCCATAATAAGCAGTGGAATCAGCATTGAGGTGGATGGATGCCTGACGAGCATGTACAAAGGCAAAAAGTGTGGGAAATAAGAGAGTTGATTGCTTCATGAAGAAAAAAGTTCCTTGACAACAGCGTCTTGCCACAGTTGCCAAATGAATTTGTCGAGTAATTCACCACTCATCACCCGCGGTAGGTCATGGAGGGTTAGGCCGATTCGATGGTCAGTGACACGATTCTGTGCAAAGTTAAAGGTCCGAACCTTATCTGAACGTGCACCTGTCCCTAGTTTTGATTTGCGGAGCAAGCGTGCATCGTCATGGGCCTTTTCTCGCTCTCTTTCTGCTATTTTACTTGCAAGTAACTTTAATGCTTTGGCCTTGTTCTTGTGTTGAGACCGTTCGTCTTGAATGGCCACCACAATACCTGTGGGAAGATGTGTGATGCGTACGGCACTCTCTGTAGTGTTAACATGCTGACCACCAGCACCACTTGCCCTGTAAACATCTATCCTAATGTCCTGCTCATTGATGTGAGTAGAGTGAGTGGCATCATTGGTGGGAAGGATGGCTACAGTGGCGACACTGGTGTGCACGCGTCCCTTACTTTCTGTGGCAGGTACACGTTGAACACGATGAGCACCTGATTCAAATGCGAGCATGGTGAGGATGTGATTGCCACTGACCTTTGCTATGGCTTCCCTAAAGGCACCTTGTTCTGTTTCCACCACATGTTGCACATTGAATTTGTACTTGTGGCGTTCACAATACTTTTGGTACATTTTAAATAAATCTTTGGCAAATAAACCTGATTCCTCACCACCAGTGCTTGAGCGTACTTCCACCATGGCTTCATGAACGTTGGTATCTGGCTCAAAGAGTATGTGGGAAGTGCATTCCATCCAATCACGCTCCAACTGATCCGTTAACGCGTCTGAATCTTGTTCTAATTCACTTGATGCATCAGCAAAGGCAGGATCCATAGCCATGTGATGTAGTTCCTGTAAAGTAGAATAAGATTTCCTCATTTCCTGCAAGATGCTCATCAGTTTCTTATTCAGTGGTGGTGTCTTGTTGATAGCTTGTTCCACTGCAGCCATGGTTGTCTCTGTCAAAGGCAATCGACGCGTCCGTAGAATAATTGACAATCTCAACATGACAAGAAAGTGAATGGACACGTGACCTCAGATACAGTCTCACAACAAAAAAGGAGGTGGAGTGAGTCTATTACTAAGCATGCTAAAAAGAAGGATTCAGGCACAAAAGGACCTAAACGATGCAAAAAAGGGTGAGGGTGAGGGTGACTAGGCAGGTACATTCTCCAACAATTCCTTCTCCAATATAAACTTGTCTTCCTTGTACCTTTGAGATGGTTCATAGGCTTTGATGTACTTCCATCCAACAACATCCTTGCACTGAGTACAGACAATGTCCACAACAACATGACGTCCTGTAGTCATTTCACGTTCAAGGGGTTCGCCTTCAAGTACATTTACACTAACACAGTCAAATAGAGGAGAGATGAGGGTACACTGCTTTGAATAGGTATGCACGGCCATGCTGTCCTTGGAATGCCTAGACGGTAAGGATAGGGATGATGGTGTGGATTACGGTGGATATAATGTCTTCTTTGAGTCCAAGGTGAGTTTTGCACCTTCTGCACCCATATATGCGGTTGCCAGAAAGAAACTTTTTGTGTACAAGTCCCATGGGTTGGTGTAATGTAGATGACGATTGAGCAGTGTGCGATGAATCTCTCAAGTCGAGTGGTGGATTAAAAAGTGAAGATAATGAAAGAGTCACGAGTTCAAAAATTTTTGAAATCTTCTTTTTTTTTCGAAAAAGGAGGATGACAGCCACACCTACACTTGAACCATTGACAACGCCAACCCTTGAGCAATTAACCATCAACAGTGACGAGGAGGATGAGGAGGATGAAGGCGCTGTAGATGCTGCTCCTGGTACGACAACTACTAAAAAGAAGCGCAAGAAGAAGAAGAAGAAAAAGGCAAATGGAGATGCAGTCAAGTCTAATCCAACGGATCCACCCTCCGTGCCTGTATCCAAGCAATTCTCTTCTGGAATTTATCCACAGGGTCAGATTGTGGATTATGGTCAACAGCTTTTATGGCGCGTCAACAGCGATGAAAAGAAGGCTTCAGAATTGCTTTGTGCAGATGATTACAACGACCTTCGTAAAGGTGCAGAAGTCCATCGTCAGGTCAGGCAGTACGCTCAATCTAAAATTAAACCAGGGATGCGCATGGTAGATATTTGTGAAATGATTGAAAATGGAACGCGTACTTTGATTGAAGCAAATGGTTTGGATGCAGGCATTGCGTTTCCCACGGGTTGTTCCCTTAATCACGTGGCTGCTCATTACACGCCTAATGCAGGAGATGAAACGGTGTTTGGTGAAGGTGATATTTGTAAGATTGACTTTGGTACGCATGTCAAGGGACGCATCATTGATTCTGCATTTACAGTTTCCTACAATCCAGTCCACGATCCCCTTGTTGCTGCTGTGAAGGATGCCACTAATACTGGACTGAGGGAGGCAGGGATTGATGTACGTGTCTGTGATATCGGTGCAGCTATTCAAGAGGTCATGGAATCCTATGAGGTGGAGGTAGATGGTAAAGTGTATCCGGTCAAGTGCATTCGTAATCTCAATGGTCACTCGATTGAGCGGTACAAGATTCATGGTGGTAAGACCGTACCTATTGTGGACAATGGAGATCAGACCAAAATGGAGGAAGGTGAGATTTTCGCAATTGAGACATTTGGCAGTACTGGAAGGGGATATGTGCATGAGGATATGGAAACTTCTCATTATATGAGGAGATTTGAACTAGGACGCACTCCCAACTTGCGTCTTCCAAGGGCCAAGCAACTCTTGACCACAATCAACAAGAACTTTGGATCATTGGCCTTTTGTAGAAGGTATTTGGATAGGTTGGGAGAGACCAAGTATTTGCTCGCATTAAGATCATTAATGGAAGCAGGTGTGGTGGATCCTTATCCTCCATTGTGTGATATCAAGGGAAGTCTCACTGCACAATTCGAACACACATTTATTCTAAGACCAACGTGCAAAGAGATATTGACACGTGGTGATGACTACTGAATAAAGACAGCGTGCGATTCTATTATGATGGATTCTTCCAAGTGAGCAGTGAGGATGGCATCAACAGCTGAAGGAATGTCGTAAAATACTTGACGTTGATCATGCAATTGTCTAAACATGGATTCATTCCAGGGTTCATTGTAATCTGTGGTATAAGTGAGGGGTTGAATGAAGCCACTGACGGTGAGGAATTTGAGGACGCTGCGGTTCACACCAACAAGTGCGACTTTAAAGCGAGTAGAGCCTGAATGGTCGGCCATTGCCTTTTTCAGTTCACTGAGGATGGTGACACCAGTGACATCAATGCGATTCACTCCATGGAAATCCAAAACAATGCCTTTTAAATGAGGAAGAACCTTGTCGGTGGGTTGAGGTGGTGGCGTACTCTCCACATAAATGGCAGGTGATGCAGTAGCACTATCCACTATGGCATAAGGTGGCTTTTTACTCTGAAATCGATGCAAATGGATGGTTTGATTCCACATGCGCTCTTTGGGGTTAGTGAGAGGGCATTTACGAGTAGTATTGTCAAATACTGTGGCAATAACTCTGTCTTGAATATAACCTGCATTGGGGAACACCATGGACTCTTGAACACGGAATACAAAGACACCTGGAATGTCCTTGGCTTGCTCAACCTTGTCCTCACGTAAATAAATAGAATCATCACCAACAACTGGAAGCAAGCGGTACATGCGAGGGCGTGCCATTCTGTACAAAAAGACAAAAAGTGAGAAACCAAGAGCTGCAGCAAGTCCGATTTCCACGCTGGTGAAGAGAGTGACGAACATGGCAATGATGGCAGCAAGGAATTCGAGGCGTTCTGTTTTGTAAACACGAATGAATTCACTTGGAGGATACATCAATGCAGTAATGCTGACTTGAATGATGGCACCAAGGGAAGCGTCAGGAATAAAGTAAAAGGCAGGAGTGAGGAAGAGGAGGGCTCCCATGACGATGGCACTAGTGACAAATCCAGAAAGAGGGGTTTTGACGCCACTTTCAGAGTTGACTGCAGAACGTGAAAAGGATCCAGTGGTGGGATAGGATGAAAAGAAGGAACCAATCAGATTAGCACTTCCAAGGGCCAATAGTTCCTGATTAGTTCTAATTCGATAACCATTCTTCCTGCCCAAGGATCGCCCGATTGCAATACTTTCCAACACACTAATCAAAGAGAGCACAAGGGCTGATACGATGATCTTGGAAAGGACTTGCATGGATAAATTGGGTGGTTGTGGATGAGGAAGGCCCGCTGGAACTTCTTTGGTAATTTTGAATGCAGGTGTCGACCTTCCATTGTTGATGAGAAAAGAGACCAAAGTGATCAGGATGGCGAGTACAGCGTTCCTTGCACTACAAAGTATCAAGAATCCCTTGTGCATAGTTGGCCATTTGATTTTAGCAAACTTGAGGGAGAACAAAATGACCAAAGAGGCCAATCCAACCGCCATGTCTGTAAATGAAATGCTTGCAATGTTCTTGAATAGATTGATGAGAACAAACAAGGCTGCTTCCTTGGTGTTCACGCCAGATACTCCAAGTACCTTTGGGGTTTGCTGGATAAAGATGGTCAGGGCAGCACCAGTGGTAAATCCCATGACAACAGGAGCAGAGATAAAGTCAAGAATGAAACCGAGTTTGAAGGCATTGAGGATGAGGGAAAAGATGCCTGCGATAAAGGTGGCTGTGACGGCTGCAGTGGTGGGTGGAACGTCCTTTTCAACGCGAGCAATGAGCTGACCAGTGAGGAGGGAGAGCACGGCAGTTGGTCCAACTGTGATATCTTTGGAAGTACCAAAGAAAGGGTAAACGAGGACACCAATAAAGGAAGTGTAAAGCCCATAAGCAACGGGTAAGCCTGCAATCTTGGCATCAGCTATTGCCTGAGGCACTACCATAACACCAACCGTGAATCCAGCAATCAGATCTGCAAGCAACCATTGACGATTGTAACTAGGCAACCATGTGATGATGGGAAAGGAATCGAGGATCGCTTGTCGTAACCTCCATTTAAGGAATTGTTTGGTGGGAAGGCGCATGTACACAAAAGAATGGGCGTGGAAAGAGTGAAAAAGTAAAAGAGGACAAAATTTGTGTATGGATGACGCGATTTCTAGAGCACTTTTCCCTCATTCAACCCCATCACTCATCAACGTGCTCAGAGAGTACAGAACTCGGTCGGCGTATACGAGGACCTTCCCACCTAGCTTGCTGCAGGCTGAGGTCATTGCTGGCCGTGTTGGAGGTGGATGGAAGATTGATCAAGTCATCCAAACTCACAGAATTCTGACGCAAGGACTGCAAGACATGTTCATCCAATGAAAATCGACTAGGTGACTGTGAGAGGTTCAAGAGATGCTCATCAGAGATGGATCCAAGAGACAGGTTGCTACGGGCACCACCAGCAGTATGGTGATGTCTATGTGGCTTACTTGGAAGGCTGACACGACGCTTCCTTCTTTGCTCTTGCTTTCTATTAGTTTCTATCTGTTCTAATCGTCTAATTTTCCACAGAGTAAAGGCTCCTTGGATAATGTAATCACGTACTTGGTACTCTGCACCTGTAAACACATTAGTGTCCACCCGTCCACTTGCAAACTTTGAAAGGACTTTGTTCCTAGTCTCATCGGCTATGGCTGTAATGCGTGTTCCAAGGTGATCAGGAGAAAAGTAGGTGGTGTAAATGTGATCGAGTTCTTGGTAGGCAGTGGCGACATCATTTCCGAGACTCCTTCGTCTAATGTAACGCCTCCTTACGTTGTAGCAAGCCATGTAAAAGTTGTAATGCACACCGAATGTGTTGTTGTTCAGTCCATTGAGCCACTCTTCAAATGCAAGGCGTTCAGGAGTGTTGTTGAGCATATTGTAAAACTCCATGGAAAGATCGGATTTGGTTTCTGATGAAGGGCGGGAACCATCTGATTCGTCATGGATGGATGACACCATGGAAGCCATGTTACTGTTGTGTGTTCGGAGGTGGTGCACCATCTCCACATGAACGGGTAAAATGTACACCATAAAGTGAGCAGCAAAAGTAGGAAGAATCATCCACATGGAAAGAGGAAAAGTTTGCAAGACAGTTGGTGGACTGGAGGGCAAAATGTCCAACAAGAACACGACTGCGAGCAAAACCAATAGGAAAAAGTAGGCTACTGCAAAGTTGAGGTAGAGCGGTCGATGGACATTTAGCACCATGTACACAATAGCTGGCGTCAAGGCAACCAGTGCAACTGCACCAAGTGAGTAGGTGGGCAGCATTTCCCATCCACCCTGACAAAAGGTGGTTGAAGCAGAGACATAAGTGGTTGAGGAGAGCTGGACAATGATGCTTGAGGCTACTTGTGCAACCACCACACCCACCACCATGCACAAAACAATCCATTGACCCATGGGACCTTGTGGAGCAGTAGGAGCAGGACTGAACTCCACCTCTTGGAAACCAGAGGTCATGGGTCGCTCTTGCTGCTGTTGCTGAACCATCTCCACTGCCAATTCACCTGGTTCCACAAAAGTTTGGTGCCAATAAACAAAGATTAGTTGCCACGCATATGCTGTAATCAGGACAAGCCACGATGGAAAAGTGATTGCAGGCAACCACAGAGCAGCTCCACAAGGATAATGAGCAAGAGATGGTTGCAGTAGAGTGTGAAACATGTAAATGATGATGAAAAGATGGGCCATTAAGGTGAGGATGGGGCCATGGATTGTGTAATGAGCATGGTGTCGAATAGACGGAAGCAGTAGGAATATCGTACAGCTAGACCCTATCAGAAGAGAAAAGAAGGCGGCAAATGTGATGAAAAGTGGAAGCAGTAGCACCATGCCAAGAAATAGTGAACAGGTACCACAGACAGCGTTTCCACACTTTTACCTCTGAAGTTGTGCATGGGCTACAGCAGACAACGTCATAATTCCCTCAACAAGGCAATTGAGTTGACTGGACAACAAGTTCAAGGAGTGACCAATCAGAAACTCGGGCTCTGGTCACGTTTATATGGCAAAAGGTTGGCTCAACCTTCCAAAAAATCTTTTTTTCCTTTCATCTGTTGATCCCCACAATTTCCTCCTTGGCGATGGCCACCAATCCTCCCCATCTTCGTCTCGTTTCCCCAACACCTCCCACTTCACCCAACCGCATTAAACCACCACCGATCTTCACTCATCACACGTTTCCAACACACCAATCCAATCATAATCCAAATCAAGAAGGTCTTTTCTCACAAAAGAACTACCGTCCACTCGTATCATCCAAACTACATGTGGCCCTCTTGCCCATGGATAACGCCTCGATTGATGATCACGTTAATCAATTACTTCCAGAAGGGGAAATAGCCCATGATCCATTTGCAGCAGTTCCTTGTTCTCCTGATGAAGCACGTAAAGTACTACGCCTACCACCTTCCAGAGCACACTCTAGGAGCGTATCGGAAGATATTGGAAGGATGAAGCACGCTGATAAGAGCCCCGATGTGCCATTAGTACGAGTCGCTTCTACCACATTATTGGATACAGTGGATGAGCAGACTGGACGCGTCAAAGCCTTCTCATTTTGTGCATCTCCAGTCACAATGGAGGTTGAACAAGTACACGTGATGCCAAGTAGTATGCCCGCAGTGTTGAATGGTCAGAATGGCCATAGTGATGAGGTGGTGGATTGTAGGGAATTCCTTGCCACTCCAAAGGAACCCTTTCAAATTGATCTTACTGAAAAGAAGCCTCCCATGGATCAGGTGGGTCATTACAAATTACTTGGCCACCTTGGTGATGGTGCATTTGCCACAGTTTGGCTGGCTTACAACACTTTGCTCCAACCTCACCAACATCAAGCATTTGTTGCTGTCAAGTTGACGTGTGCTCAATTTGATGCTAATGGCAAGGACCTCAACATCATTCGTGCCAAACATGAGATTGAAGTGGTACGCAGACTTCAAGGTCACATTGGAATCATTCAACTTTTGGATGTTGTGCAAGACACTAACTATGTGGCCATGGTAATGGAGTGGATCAAGTACGGCACTCTCTACACATGGTGCACTCAGCGTGTGAAGAAGCTTGAAGAATGGAAGCAACAAGTCGACCCTGTACACTACCAAGCACTCGTTCATCAGTGGGAACGAGATGCTCAAACCCTTTTCATTTCAATTGCACAAGGCATTCAGCACATGCATCATCGTGGATTTGTTCACCGCGACCTCAAATTAGAAAATATTCTATTGGATATTGTGCCCACAACTCATGGTCATTATCGAATTCAACCAAAGATTTGTGATTTTGGACTGGCTGCACCCATGCTCAAACATCCCGCATGGAACGATGGCCAACCTCCACAATCCGTCACTCAATTGGATCACTCCCAAGGTGCAGGATCAGACGAATACCTCCCACCTGAATTTGTATTATTAACAGCCAACAACACTTCCATTCCAACAACAGGCAAAACGGATGTTTGGTCACTTGGCATCGTTTTGTATGCCATGCTTTATGGTAAAATGCCATTTCTACGCAAACCAGGTCAATCTAGAAGGAGTTTTCTTTATAGGATTGCAACAGCAGAAGTCAAGATCAAATCCAAGCATGAAGAAGAAGAGGACAAAAGGCGATCATTGGGTGACAATGTGTCCTTGGCGTTGAGTGAGGCAGCCAAACAAGTACTTTCAGCCATGCTCAAGAGACGCGCAACAGAGAGGCTGGATATTGATGCGGTCATGGCCTCATCATGGGTACGACTGGTTGACTGAGAAACTGAAGGGAAAATTGTAAAATCCAAAAAGTAAAAATCCTTTTCGTTTGTAAAACTCACAATGTTTTTTGAAAAACGTACAAAGGCACCAATCACTCCCACAGTCACCGTTCAACCTAGTATTCCATGGGTGGAGAAATAGTACGCATCACCACCACCACCACCATCACCAGTTGATCCCTTCCCTAGTCGCCCAACCACCATTGCAGATGTCTCCTCACAAGATCACGTTGTTGCAGCCCTTGCTCAAATGATTGCCTCTAAAAACGTATGCCACCCCCCTTTCCACCCCCCCTCATCACACGCTTTAGATTCCTCACTTGTTATTCTATGGTCCAGCAGGCACAGGTAAAACTTCCACTATTCTAGCAGCAGCACGCGATCTCTTTGGCACGTCCTACTCGTCACGCGTCCTTGAACTCAATGCATCCGATGAACGTGGTATTCAAATCGTGAGAGACAAGATTAAGCAATTCGCAAAGACTGCAGTTGGTACAGTGAACTCTGTCAGTTTCAAAATCATTGTATTGGATGAAGCTGATGCCATGACTCATGATGCTCAAGCTGCATTAAGGAGGACAATGGAAACGTACAGTCAAGTTACAAGGTTCTGTTTGGTGTGTAATTATATTACGAGATTGATTGAACCTTTGGTATCAAGGTGTGCAAAGTTTAGGTTCAAACCATTGCCAGAAGATGCAGTGTTGGCACGATTGAATCATGTTGCTGAAAATGAAGGCTTGATGTTGCAGGAAGCAGGTTTAAGGGAGGTTGTAAAGAGGTCAGGTGGGGATTTGAGAAGGGCGGTGACGATGCTGCAGTCAGTCAAAAGAGTGCATGAGAGCGTGGATGAACGAGTGGTGCAGGAAATGTTTGGGTGCATGTCAATGGATCATGTGGTGGAAATGAGAGGTGCTTTGGACTCTAATGATTTTGGTAAAATTCAAAGCATGACGAACGAGTTGGTGGCCAATGGATATGCATTAAATGTGGTGATGGACACTTGTATGGAAACACTTTTACAGGATCCTGTGGTATTGGACAAATCAAAATGCTTAATTGCCGTGCTATTGGGTCAAGTGGACAAGAGGTTGCTGGATGGTGCAGAAGAACACGTTCAAATGTTGAATTTGATGCTCAAAGTAGCACGCTATTTGGCAATCATGGCATAAAAAACACAATGTGATTTATACACTCTGTTTTTTGATTAAGGTTCAAGGCGCTTTGGATCACGTGGGAACATGGAAGTGCGACGAATGTTACCAAGTGCAAGGTAAAGCATGACCACACGCTCCAGTCCAATACCACCACCAGCATGGGGAGGAGCGCCATACTTGAAAGCATCAATGTAGGGTTGGATGGTGGCAGGATCAATCCCATGTTCCTTGGCACGATCCATGAGGAGTTGAGGGTCATGGACACGCTGAGCACCAGACATGATTTCTTCACCACGCATGAAAAAGTCATAGGAGTTGGAATATCCAACATTCACAGGATCAGGCATGGTGTAAAATGGACGAATGGCGAGTGGAAACTTGTCAAGAAAGAAGAAATCCGTGCCATACTTTGCTAAAACGAGTTTTCCAAGCAACTTTTCCTTGGCAGTATTGAGGTCCTCATGGTCTCCCATTTCAACACCTGCATCACGCAACATTTGCACTGCTTCCTTGAATTCCAATCTGAGGGTCTTTGGTAAGAATTTAAAATCAGCAGCAGGGAATTGACGCTTCACCGTCTCAATTTCCTTTGTGAATCTGGATTGCAATCCTTCAAAAACGTAAACAAATAATCCATCAAAGAAATCCAATACTTCATGATAGTGTTCTTGGAAGGCCATTTCCATATCCACGCCAACAAATTCAGTCAAATGACGATGCGTGTTGGAATCTTCTGCACGGAACACTGGTCCAATTTCATAAACACGATCAAAGTCAGAACAAATGGCCATTTGTTTGTAGAATTGAGGGGATTGTGCCAAGAATGCGGAGGTCTTGAAGTACTTTACCTCAAACACATTGGCACCGCCTTCACTAGCAGCACCAATGATCTTTGGACTATGGATTTCTACAAAGCTGTTGTTGGATAAATACTCTCTGAACAATTGACAGACACCAGATTGAATGCGAAAGATGGCTTGACCAGTGATGGTACGGAGATCCATGACACGATTATCCAAACGAGTGGCCAATTTGACACGCACAAATCCTTCTTCATCCTGATCTTCAGGCTCATGTTCAGGTTCAGGACGCGTAGCATCTTCCAATGAAAAGGGGATGCGGTCCAATGCTTCACTTTCCACATAAATCTTGGAAATGTGGAGCTCAATGTCTTGAATGGTACAACTCTTGATGAATTCTTGAGGCACAACTACTTTGGCATCCACAAGCACGATGGATTCGGATGAGATGCTGGCAGCAAACTTGCACATTTGTTTACTAACAGTATCAGCATCAGCAGTCAAAATGGCTTGGATGGTAGCACTTTTTTGACGAAGTACAAAAAAGACAAGTTTGGAACTGGTGGCACGGGATGTTTGAACGCGTGCACGGAAATGGACGTGCTCACCAGCACTGGCAGTGGAAAGTGTGCTTAAATCAGTACGTGAACGATTGGTACGCGTGGCTGACTGGTTGAGAGCGAGTTTTCCATAGGAATCAGAGGCGTAATCCACCACAGCAGCCTCGCGATCAGCCTTTTCTTGGGCTTCTTTGGCAGCACGCTCTGCCTTTTTGCGTTCCTTTTCACGTTCCTTTTCCAACTTTTTAGCACCCTTCTTGGACAATTGAGGCTCTTCTGTTGCGATGATTTGCTCTCTATGAATGGATCAAGGCTGTGCGTGTGGAAGGAGATTACGATTCCATCAAGAAAAGTACCGTTGTCTGATGCGCAACTCTCATGCCTTTTGCTACGATTCCACCTGAAGTTGTTGTGAATATTCTGTACAAATGTGATGCACGTACTGTGACAAGGGTCGCCCGTACTTGCAGACGTTTCCATGCCATTACAAATGATCCTCACTTGTGGCATGCCATGATCGTCTATCGATTTGGAATGCATCCCACCTCAGATTCCTATGTTGAACTCTATCAAAGTCTATCTAAAACAAAACACTCTGTTGCAACTAGTTTCCATATTGTACATTTGGATGGTGGTTATTGGAGCCTCGAGGAGGATGCCTCTTCCCTCTCTGGAAATGTGGCTCTTCTTAGGTCAGTCTGTTGGTTGGATGTTAGGGGAATGCTCAAGGGCGTTCCTAGTGGCACGTACAAGGTGGTGTGGAGGATTTCTGTGACTAGAGAAGAGTTTGGATTGAACCAAGTTGAATTTGGTTGCAACATCGATGGAACACAAGTCCTTGCTCAAACTCCGACAAAAGAGTCACTGGACTTACTTTCTGGTGCTGGATGGGTGTATTTTACTCTTCAAAATCCTTTAGTTATCGATACGTTTGGGTTCATTGATGTAGAATGCTTCATTCAAGATCATTCCAACTATTGGAAATCTGGTTTGATGGTGGATCATGTACATTTGATTGCTCAATAATAAATTCAAGAGTGCTTTGCCAGTGTAGAAGGTGCAACTCCAAAGGAAGGGCGGATGGCATGTCCACATTCCAGTGCAATGGCCTTGATGAGTGCTTGGTGGTGGATGGCGTGGTGCATGCAGAACCACAATTCACGCCCAAATGTACTTGAAAGGCTGATGGCTTCAGAATCTGGTGAAATGATGACATTGACAGTACATGGTGCAGTGGATGCACAGTCAACGAGGGGCAGTTGCTCACACAATTCACTCAGACGTGCACAAGCAACCTTTTGACACGTTTCCAAGGGTACATTGGGTTCCCTGAGGTCATAATCCACCATCCAGCCCGCTTTATCCTTATTTTTCAACAATAGTTCAAAGTGATTGATGAGATGACGCGTATGTTGTCCAATGGTGGATCCGGGCACACTGCTCACAGAGACGAACGTGTAGACATCTTTTGTTAATCCCTCTAAAAAGGTGGAGTGATTTCCAAGGAACGCAATCACAACTTCCATGAGTTTGGACATGCAAATTTTTTTCATTGATGACTTCCACTCCACCCGTTTTGCAAGCAGCAGGCCACGCTGACGCATTTGCTCGATCAGAAACAGAACACTCCAAAATCCTCAAATCATGCACGCCTCGTGAACGTCGATTTTATGAGAATGCACCTGTCGAATATCCACTTTTAGTTGACTTTATGCCACATTATCATGGATACCAGGCGATCATTGAACCATCTAGCGAGCAATTACGCAAGAATCTAACTGAAAAGATCATTATTGATGACCTGGTTCATGATTTCAAGATTCCCTGTTACATGGACGCTAAATTAGGCAAACGGTATTATGATGATGACGCTCCACCGGAAAAACAGGTTAAAATGTTGGCAAAGGCACAGAGATCCACCAGTTGGAACATGGGCGTACGCGTGTGTGGCATGGTGGTAGACGAGACCAAGTTTGGAAAGGATTTTGGTTATGGACTGAAGGATGATGAATTGGCAAAAGCATTTAAAAACCTGCTCATGCCATGCAGCGAAAAAGAAGGGGTGATTGAGGCATTTATTCAAGGCTTAAAGAAGGTTTCAGATGCACTTGAACTGACTTGTGCTAAATTGTACGGCTGTTCCTTGCTGTTTGTTTACGATGCAGTGGATGGTTCACATGCAGGAGTGTATTTGATTGATTTTGCGCACATTTCCCCTTCTTCTGAACCTGATCATGATGCTATTTTGGGATGTACTAATTTAATCCATGCATTGCGTTCCTTATAAAACAAATCAATCAATCCATCGACGATCTGGTGAGTCTTCTGCCTCTGCAATGACACCAACCACAACAGTAATGTCGTCCATTTTACCACCTTGATGGTACATGCCCTCTTGAACAGCACGCTCACTGAACGGAGTGACACCAGCACGCGTATCCACGCTGGTGTCCAATGCACGCTGAGCCAGTTGTTCTGAAATCCACACTGGGTCACATACACGCTTTTTGTTTACAGTTTTAGATCCTTTTTCCACTAGATGCAGGATTTCTTCATCAAATACATTGTCAAAAAGGCCATCTGTCCCTAAAATGACTACATCTCCTTGCTTGACGTACAAGGCCAATTGCTGAGCATCAGTTGGTCGATCGGGCGATCCTGTGCCCAGTTGAAAGGGAAAATTGAAGGAATGCTGCTGTTCTTCTGTTCTAAAGATGCAGTCCTGGCCACGAATCACCATGACTCCACAGTCACCAAGGTTAGCAATACGTAGTTCATCTGATCGTAGGAGGACAATGCAGGCAGTACAGGACCCCACAATGTTGTCCATAAAAGCATCTCGTGCGGCCTGTTGGTAAGAACGTTCCAAAATGTGAACTGGTTGAGCCACGTCGTATTTACAAAACGCCTCTTCATCATCAACATCTTCGTATCTGGCACACTCACATGAAGCGTAATGCATGAGTTTACGTGAAAAGAGTGCAGAATTAGCATGGAGAGTATTACGCCACCCACCAACGCCATCAGCAACGCCCAGAGCGTCGTGTCTTCTAAAGTAAGCGTCTTCACCAAACGCACCAGAGAGGAAATCAATACAGCTGGTTGAGGGAGTGACAACTGCCTTTTTAGCATGACCAGAAGCAGAGTGGATAAATCGAAAGGCTGGTTGTTCAAATGTCACGGCTGGTGCAATTGGTTGAAAAGGAAGAGATGAAGGGTTGATTGAAGGTGGAATGGTGGTGGATCTGGGTGGAATGGTGGACGATTGCACTTGATTGTGGAATCGAGCATGGTTGAAATGGTACAGTGGTCGATATCGAGTGGCACGATGAGGGACGATTGGCCTTGATGAAAAGAATCGTTTCATCTCTACAAAAAGATTTTCATGTGGGGTAATGACCGTGTCAATCGAGGGCGTGTAACGATCCTGTAGACGAAGAAGAAGATTATCAAGTGATTACTTCAACGAGTAAAGCGACTCCATCCAATTGGGATGATGAAGATGTGGATGATATCAAGGAATCGTGGGAAGATGATGAAGAGGAAAAGCCAGTGATCGTGGCTGCACCTGTGCGTAAAAAGGTGCCTCTTGCCCAAAAGATTGCAGAGAGACAGGCAGAGGTGGATAAGAAAAAGCAGGCTAAAATTGAGGTATTGGAGTCTGCAGCGGATAAGAAAGCGCGTTTACTCAGGTTGGAGCAGGATGCTGATTTGGAGAATGCTGTGGATTTATTTGGTGGTATGGTGGATAAGAAGGAAACGAGTGATGGGGCTGATGGTGATGATGGTGATGATGAAAAGAGGCGCATTATGATGGACATGATTCCCAAGTCAAAGGGTGACTTTGATGCGTTTGAAAGGGTGTTGGCTGAGAGGATAAAAGCATTCGAAGAGAGTGGATTGTACGCGCAGTTTGTGAATGATGTAGTGAGAACATTGTGCCAACCATTGAAGGAAACTGATGTGAAGAAAGTGTCGAGCATGTTGACGACCATGGCCAATGAAAAGCAAAAGGCAGCCAAGGAGAAGGGAAAGAAGAAGCCAGTAAAGAAGCCTACGGTGGTGGTGAAGAGTGGTATCGACACCACTAATTATGCAGATGTGTTGGATGACTTTGATGATTTTATGTGAGTGGGAATAAATCACTGTCACAGATAACGTTGCACTGCGTAATGAGGGAATAGGGAGACTGTGCAGGCAATGGAATGTGAGGATGAGGTGGATGAGGGGTGAATTGAACCAGAGAACCAGCAGCAGTTGAAACAAGGATACATGGCCAATCTGCCTCATCCAAAGGGACATCCATGACTTGACCTGTGAGGATGGAGGTAATGGGTTCATTGAGACAGTGACCAAAAGTAGGTGAAAGCCACTTTTGAATGGCAGGCTGGCAACTGTCTGAATAAGCAACCACATTGCCTTGAGGATCACCCGCCACCACACCTGTTGAGGTGGAACATGAGGTACTTTTGGAAAGAGCATATCGGTCACTAGAAACAAACTGCAGCTGATTATTCACTAATTGGTATACAATCAAACCATCTTTGATGCAAGAAACGTGGATAAAAGAGTGGTTGGTGGATATGGAACGAATGGGCCATCGGACAGTTGTACGACAAACATCGACCAAGGCCTTTTGTTCGACATCCAACACGCGTATTGCCACCACATTATCATAGGCAACCACAAGATATTTGTTTTGAAAGGTAGAAATGGCTTTGATGGGAGACTTTTGTTCATGTTCCCATAACAATCTGAAATCATAAGCTTCTTGAGATGCATTGGGTTGACGACGAATGTTGTAAATGAGAAACCTGTGCTTATCGTCTGCAAGTGACTTTGTGGCCATACAAAAGTACCGATGAGTTCGCTTGCTAGTGACTATCCAATCCACCAGAACTGTAATGATTTCAGTGGATTTTAATGCAAATGAAGCAGTGATTTGACCACGAAGAGGTTCAATGAGATGCAGAGTAGATTGTGCTGCAACTACTAGGCGCATCGTGTGTTGATCAAATAAGATGCGAGAAGGACCTTGGAGTGAGCACAATGTGTTGACAATGGTGGTGCGTTTCTTTTGAAAGGAAGCGAGATTCAACATGCCTTTGCACAAGTACAGTAGGGTGGAGGAGGCATCATCATCTTTTAAACAACAAGCATGAGTAATGGGTTGAAGGCGTTGATGTAGGATGCAGGAAATGTCATTGGATGTGGACAAGTACCAAGGGCGTTCTGCAAGGCACACGAGTGCAGTGTCATTCAGTGGAATCAAAGTTAGTGGACGCTGACCAAGGCACTTTAAAGGGAGGTTGGAGTACGGTTCATCAAGGTGAATAGACCACAAATACCCATTACGTAATCCAATCTGCAAGGTCTTGTTCATGAGTTGAATGGAACTTGGAATGTCTGCATTGGCATCATCACATTCGATATGAGCGACTAAAGTCAACGTGTCATTCACTTGAAACATGTAAATGGAGGGCTCAAAGGTACCAAAGACACAGACTTGTCCAAATGAAGTAGTCATTGAAGTGTGGGTAAAGGAGGCACTCACTTCATGATCCAAAGTACAAGTAGAAATGGGTTGAATGTTGTCACTAGTGCAATCAAGCAGGATGAGTTGATGATGTGAACCATTTGTGCTAATGGATAAGAGAACGGAGGTATTCACAACAAGTGCGGAGGTAATGGTGCCTTGAACAGCATAATTCACACAATGAAAGGATGGAAACTGAGTGAAAAGTGCAATTCCTTTGCTATGGACTTGGAGGAATCGGTTCAAGGCAGTGTTGTAGGCAGCATAAATGGTTTGCACATTAGACAGAATACCAACGGTACTCGTCACATTCACCATGTTCTCATCAGTGAGTTGAATAAGGCAGGATTCCATTACAAAAGACAATAGGACATACAGCGAATCACCAGTTGCAAAGGACCACATGGCAGTGACTCCATTGTAATCAGCATCTGTGGTGGAGGTGACTTCGAGCACATGACCATGACGAACTTGACGAATGGTTCCATGCTTGTCCAATCCACTGCAAATGTACGCTGTTTGCTTAATGGTTCCTGGTATACTTTCAGAATACAAATCATAACAACAGGTATCCAAAATAGGAGACGGATTGTGCAGTGTAGCCAGTGGCTCTAGGATGGTGTGGTGAGGATTGAATTTGGCCACCATGCCATCACAGGCATCACCTGCTGCAATCAAGTACGTATTATTGTGTAAAATGGTTTGCATGCAGAGGATGGAGGGCAGAGTGAGTCCCATGTCGATGAAAGTGAGATGAATGTTGCTCATTTCCATATCCACATGCACCTTGTACACTCTACTAGTACTGGTGGCAATCAAACCAGTCAACAAGACAGCATCCACCTCTGCTGATAACCAACAGAAATCCGTGACTAAACCATCCACTAAAAGAGAAGAGCGAGGAAACAGGCTATCACCGCCATAAATGTGTTTGCAAGAGAGGACAGCAATGGCATCTTGTTCTACTAGCAAAAAGTCTTGTGGTTTGTGTGGAATGGTTTTCAAGAGCACTGGCATCATCTTGTCAGATAGTGGAAGTTGTGAAGTGTGCCCTGTCATGTGATGGATTTGTGCCATGAATCGCTTCTTGGTGTCACTGTAAATGATGGATAGGAGCCTCATCGGATCTCCTACAACGAATTCCATAAACAAAACAATGCCTTGAAGGTCAAACCGATTCGTCCTTTGCACAAGATGGTCATGTGTCATGCTACAAACGAGTACTTCATCTGGTTGAACACAGCAAGCCACATGGTTGATGGTGGCACAGAGCTGAGTAAGCAGGTGCACACGTCGTATACCATCCAACACGACCAATTGAATACGTTGACGTTCCACAAGTATCTGACCTGTCCATTCAAGTACAACTAGACATCCATCTTGCATCAATGCTACCAGCACGTCTGGATGACTGGATAAAAGTGCAACACGTTGAATAGCGTGCATGGGAAATTGTGCTAATTTGATCCAAGTGGAATCAAGTGCATATATCCCAATAGCATGAGTCTAAGTGGATCAATCTCCATTTAAATGACATGCCGTACTTGCACCAGGTACACGCAATCACCAGTTAAAATCTGGCGTGTGATGGAGGATTCAATCAAGTGTTTGGCATGCATATAGTGGTGCCCCATCACCTCTTTTTTTTGTAAAGAGAGAACCATGTCTTCTGCCTCCATAAAGCTCCTTGCCACTCAAAACCCAATCAAATCTATACCACCATTATCCATTGAGACTATCCTAGGTAACCCTACAATCCCTAACTGCTTGATCAAGTTGTAGATTTACCACTTTTAATTACAATTGCTGTGATTGGACTTGATTGGCTTCAATTCCCCTTTGCTACTCGTTTGTTTAAGGCACAAGCTGACGTACTCACTGGCAATTACTCTCCTACCCCATACGATGTACATTTTGTACTTTATCATGTGATTATGGTGATGGCACTTCGACGCCTTGCAGTTCAAACAATATTGTCTCCAATGGCCAAAGGATTAAATGTACCGGAAGCAAAGCACAAGAGATTTGTTGAGCAGGGGTGGATTTGGTTGTATAACTCACTTTCATGGTCAGCTGGTATGTATTTATTGGCACAATCACCTTATTTCGGGAATACTGCAGAATTGTGGAAGGATTATCCCCATTTTGAAGTTCCTAGGCTGACCAAGATTTACTACTTGTTTACTCTGTCCTTTTGGATGGAACAGTTGCTCTCTATTCAATGGGAACATAAGCGAAAAGATTATGTGGAATTAGTCATCCATCATTGCGTCACCATCTCCTTGATTGTTTCCAGTTGGTACATGCATTTATGGCGCATTGGTCATGTGATTATGGTAATTATGGACATTGGAGACGTTCCATTAGCATTTGCTAAAATGATGCGATATGCAGGGCGGGAAACGTTGTGTAATGTCTCGTTTGGCTCATTCCTATTGGTGTGGATGTACACGCGATACTACCATTATGGCAAAATCTTGTATTCTGGCATATTCGAACGGCCTCTCTACCTTGTCCCAGAGTGGGATCCTGATCATGGCAAGTACCTTTCTTGGGGTACGATTGTGTTTTATGGGGTGTTGCTGATTACATTGCTGGTATTGATGGTGTTTTGGGGAGTGTTGATAGCCAAAGTGGTGATGAAGGTACTGACAAGCAGCAAGGTGGATGATGTAAGGAGTGATTCGGAAGAGGAGGAAGAGAAGGATTCTGACAAGAAGGGGCAATAAACAATGTGTTTTTAAAAAAGGCACAATCATATTGATTATATTGTGCACCCAAAGTACGCACACACACACACACACTAGCCCCAAGTTACCAACCAATTAGACCAACATTAAGGTACACATGAGATTGAAGGATTAAATCTGAATTGCGAGGCTGCCTTTTTTTGTTGATAAAAATGGAGAGCAAACTGATGGGACATCTAACGAGAGAGACGCCAGATGCGCCTGCACACACACACACATGTGCAAGATAAACACGACCTTGTAGTAGACCAATGTCTAGATTAATAGAGAATACTGGAATGCACGCAAACGTGTTTACCGTTGGACACACAAACTGCAAGTGGTTGCTCTATTAAATGATCCATCAATGAGAGCATCAGTCCGAGTAATTGGTGATTAGGATAAAGTGTTGATCAAGCCGGTGTAAATATACATCATCAGGGTAAACATTAATCGACTAGAGGCAACACATTCATCAACCCACGCAAAAAATACAGGCATGACACCACAATAAAAGGATCATGTTCTACGCAACCCACAAGCAAGCACGCACTACATGGAATGGAAAAGGAGTTTGTATACACCATCCCATGAGTAGAATTATTACGTTGAACGTAAAGGCGTGCACCACCCCATTGAGAGAGAGAGACCATGTAGGAGAGAGAGAGAGGATAGGAGGAGGAGGAGGAGGAGGAGAGGATAAAAAAGATAAACAATGAAAACGACACCAATGACAACACCAACCCAAAGCACCACCACCACACAAATGAATGATTTAAGCACTTGGCATGGCCCAAATACCTTGAGTGAGCATATTGGGCATTTGGAAAGGAACTGTAAAGTAGGGTGCATACGAGGACACTGGCATGTGCATAATCACTTGAGTCAATTGAGGAGGAGACCACTGTTGATAATTGTGAATGTAGTTGAGGCAGGTTGCACAGGCACATTGACCAGGGTGATGGGAGTAAAGGTGAAAGGACAAGGGCTTCATGTCCACATTGTTGTTGTTTTCAACCAATCCACTGGTGGGAATGGTGTTGAGAGACGCCCAGCGCCTCACTTCTCCTGACCATCTGGAGAATTCTTGAGGATCCACACAGAGTTCATGACGAAGACGGATGAGCAAATTACGCTCAAGGCGGTTGATTTGAGAGATCTCCACTCCAGACAAATCAGACCAAGTACGATTGGTGTAAGCAGCATCTTCATGATACTTTTGAGCACACACCAAGGCAGCCAACACTTGTTGATCAGCAGCAACACAGAACACATCAGCCTCTTCATCGGATGAAGGGGTGAGCTGACTGGCACGACGCAAATAATACAAGGCCAACATGACCACAGTTTCGGATAAAGCAGCCAAATCCAACAAAGCACGGGTACGACGACGCAACTGACGTCTTGGTTCATCAGCCATCTTGCGTAAAGAGGCCACTACCGTTGAACAAAGGTGAGCGAGGTGATGATGAGGAGATCTTGG
The DNA here is from genome assembly GCA_004114255.1 of Acaulopage tetraceros. Lineage (NCBI taxonomy): Eukaryota > Fungi > Zoopagomycota > Zoopagomycetes > Zoopagales > Zoopagaceae > Acaulopage > Acaulopage tetraceros. The sequence goes on from QZWU01000100.1 coordinate 32,380, forward strand.
TGGTGGTGGTGAGAGCGTAGGTGGAAGGGAGGTCATTTTAGTACCATTTCCACCAAAAGCAACGAATGGGAACGATTGAACGTTCACAGCAGGATAGTTTGCCAGCATTTGCTCTTTGATTGACAATGTGATTGAGGAGGAGGAGGAGGGTTATTGGATGCAGTGAGTTAGTCGTAAATGTTCGTAACAAAAGGAAAACTAGCTTGTCACAGGGGGTTCAGGAATCCAGATCGTAATGTGGGTTTGAGGATACGTTCAATAACGTATGGAATCTACTTGGAGGAGGTTGGAGGAGGCGGAAAGTGACGTTTGAGAAGGATCTGGAGACGTTAAAAGACGTAAGTACCTTTTGGTAAGCGTGTGAGGATGGTAGGGGGGAGGAGGTGCAAGAGATGAACTGAGGGATGCACAGACACACACACACACACACAACTGGTGCAGAGAGAGAGAGATGAGTGATTGATTGAGAGAGATGGGATGGAGCACACACACAAGCACGACTCGTTAGAAATCTAGCGCACAATTAATAAAATGGATCAAGGTGGGTACCTGTCTGTTTTGAGAGAGTTGATGAGGACAGATGATGGCAATCCACAATCAATCAGAACCTCAAAATGGAGATGATCGAGTGATGCAGAAGGTAGGAACAGGCAAAGAAAGGGAGGTCGATGAATCTACGATGAACGTGCTAGCGCGCCGACCGTCCTTGGAGATGAGAGAGAGAGATGGGGAGAGTGTGAGTGTGTGGGTGGAAAAAAAAGGCGGTGCCCATAGAGGACAATTTTTTTTTGTGTGGGCATGGTCCAGGTCACGTGGTCCACCACATTATCCATTTGATTCAATGTACGATTGTCAGGTTAAAGTGTCAATGGTTTATCAAAGAGTGATTATGCACAGCTGTAAAATAATATCAGTGGAAAAGGATGTATATGAACGTGCGTTCTTTTGGCCCTACTAAACTTGCGGATAACAATACTGGAGGAAATCTGGCAAGGGCAGCATAAACAGGCACAAACGGGATTCATACGGTTGATTGCGAGATGAACTGCAATACAACGTACATAGGATACATGCTCTCCTTTTACACCATCACACTTGGCTACACACACACACACATTCATCATTCACTACTCTCCATTAAAACATGGACCATTTCCAACGAAGTGAGGCTCGCTTGGACTCTGCCTGATCTTGCTTCTTTTCATTGTAGTTATCGAGGCTATCGTCACTGTCACATTCCTTGGTATCATTGACAACGTGTAATTGTGGCGGAACTGGAGTGTACTGGCCACAATACCCACTATCGGATTTGCGCAAGGATGGACGTGAGGAAAGAGTCTGCTCCTCTTCCTCCATTTCATCTTCGTCTTCTTCTTCATATACTTCATCATCTTCCTCCATATCCTGATAACAGGATTCAGGAGAAAGTTGAGCTTGGTCATCCACTTCAGGGCTCCATTCATACTCGGCCATTTGGGACATTCGCTTACGTTCGTCAACACCATAACCAACCATGGATTCCATTGAATGCCCATGGACGTACACAATTGGCGCAGCGAAATTTTGTTGAGGTGCATTAACTACAGGGACGGTACGAGCAAAAGTTGGGGCTCCGGTGCAAAAGACTGCAGACTTGCCCATTTCCACGAGCTTCCACTCCATTTGGCCGACACGGCCCCACCATTCACACAACCAATTGCACCAACGCTTCCATTCTTCATCAGTGACTTCAAGGCGGTAATTCAAACCTTGTTCAAGGAAGAGCATTTCACCTTGATGCCATTCACGCATGCGCGTACCATCGTTCAAAACTTGAAGCCAACTCTTGTTAGAATAAGCATTATCATCAAGATGAGTGTCAGCAAGAGCGTAAGCAGTCACGAATAACTGTTCAATGGAATAACATTCAACTGGGAATGAGGAATCAGCCACACGATACAAATACAACAAGGCCAAATGCGTAATGACTGGAGGCAAGCGAACTAAATTCAAATAACGCTGAATCTTGTGGGCTAATTGAATGGCTGAGGTATAAGGACGGTGGTTGGGCAACAAGGTCAATGTGGCTGCAGCTGCGAGTTTAGCGAGGAGGGAAGGCTGGTTGCTGGGATCAACTGTGGCCTTTTTGGCTGCTGGCATAGGGAGATAAGGTGGAGTTGGAATCACCACGGGATGCGCGTAGTGAGTACGCGTGGGGAGCGAGGGATTTCTAGCGTGAACACCTGAGGCATTAGCAGACTTTGTTGCGACTGGCACTGAGGTGTTGCGAGCGTGAGCCTGACGGTGATACATGAAGAGAGATGGAAGGTTCGTCGTAGGTTGATTGGAAACTTGATGGAACATTATTAGTTGCTAAAGATAAAGAGTAGGTCAAATGTAATCTGGCAAAGAAAAAGGGTTGATGGTGTGTGAGAGATAAGCGACAGCACTGCAGGCGCACGGACGGCCAAAGGGTGACTGGAGAAAGTAGAGAGAGAGGGGAGATCGTGGTGGAGTATAAAAAGAGAAGGGAGAGAGGAGGAGGAGGAATATATGGGCGGAAAGAGATGATGGCCTTCTCTTTTTTTAATGGAGATGATGGTGCGTGTGAGTAGGAGGAAAAGAGTTTTGAGGATGGGACGTGCCGCACCTCCTAGCCTGACTTTCCTTTTTGGACACAGATGCTTGCCACCTTGGGGCCGCCTCTAGGATTTGATGGGTCTTGCCCTCAACCTAGGACTCTTCATCTTTCCATATTTAGACTGGATGTGAGAGTAAGTAATCTAGATGGAGAGTACTGCTGTTTGCAAAAGATTACTGAAAAGAGTAGTGTCATTTTTAAAGTGGATTCCTAGATAGAGCAGTGCCTGAAGGAGAGTTGGGCATTTGTTATCTGGATTGGGCAAAGGCTATTGAACTGATAATTATCTAATAAAATCAATAAGATTTTATCTATTATCCAATCAAGTACACACTCTTTCTAGATAACAATGCCACTATCTACTGTATATACCTTCTGATCAAAGTCCAAGTGAGATTTCTCTTCTTTTTTTTAGAAAATGTCTTCAAAGCCTGAACTTAATTATACAATCACTAATTTCCCTCAACTCCCACCAGAAACTCGCTCCCCCTTTCTGGCACCAGTCAAGGAAACAGGCAGGCGATCTCGTTCCAATACATTTGGTGAAAGTGATCTCATTCCCACTTTGGAACCGTCCATGGCCAAACAGATTTTAAAAGTTCCAAGCAAGACAAATCTCAAATCAGACTAAACTTTTTTACTTTTTATGGAATTGGATTGTTTAGCACAAGAGAAGACGCGTCTTTCTAAGGAGAAATTACAAGTGTTGGAAGAGGAAAGGTTGAATGTGATCAAAGTGTGTAGAGAGCAAGGTGAGATGAGTTTAAAGCACTTGATTGCACTCACAAAGTGGAAATTGAATGTAATGGACAGCCCTGTGTGCGAGATAATGTTTACTCTAGTTTGGCAAGTTCCGACCACAGTTGCTCAAGTTGGTAGAGTCAAATGACGCTGTTCAAGTGACAAAGTTGACCAAAGCAGCCTATGACAAGCTTCAAGAGGGAGTAGACAAGGCAGTAGAAGCCATGAGCATCCTCACTGCACTCAGGGGTGTTGGACTTGCTACGGCCACTTTGCTCCTCAACACCATGGATGACCACATTCCCTTCTTTTCGGATCAAGTGGCTAGCATTGTGCTTCAGCAACCCCTCAAGTACTCCTTGAAGCAAACCAAAGAGTACTTGCGCATCATGCTTAGTGTTGCAAAGGACTTTGATGAGCATGCAGGAGATATAGAGCGTACTCTCTGGAGGTACTCTGTATTGAAGCGGAGTGACAGCACTCATCAACCTACCCCAACGGTGACGGCATATTTGGAAAGTGTTGCAAGCCACCAAACTGCAGACTCATCTCCACCACCCAAAAAGAGGCGTCGTTAACTTTGTTCTTGTTGTGCTAGAATCTGCGCTGTAATAAACTTGACCTGCGTGCTGTACTGCACCTGAACACTTCTCTTGATACGCAGCATCTCTTTGAAAGTGTCTTCATTACCATGCTTGACTTCAAAGTCATTCCATGCCTTCCAAAAGTCAAGAACGGTATTGGGATCACAAAACTGAGAGGCATAGGCATAGATGGCGCGTGCACGATCAACTTCACCCAATTTACACTCCATTTCTGCAAATTCAAGGCAAAGATCCTTGGCATCCTTGTCGTTGAGAACTTGCAAGGCATTCTGATAAATGTCACGCGTACTTGCAAGTCCATAGGTTTGAGCCACTTTGGAAATGTAAAACCTGTACATTTTAAGCAAGGAAGCAGGATCC
>QZWU01000101.1:0-36481 GCA_004114255.1 Acaulopage tetraceros
CCGTGTAGACTTGCCCAAATAGGTAAGCTAGGGTGATTTGGATGGATACGGTGAGGAATGTGATCCACTTTGTATTGGGGTCAAAGCCATAGAGTTGCGTGATTTCAGGATGTTTTTGTAGGATCGAGATTTTACGCTTTAGGTGAGGTTCATCGAGGTTGTCAGCTGCGAATGAGGTATGAACGTTGGCGTAATGACGTTTCCATTCACCTAGGTAGAGGGGATGGCGGTGATCAGCACCATTAATTGGAACATTATGGCGTGGAGTGGATGGAGAATTATCATCTGATTCTGCAGATGAGGTGGTAGTGGAGGGTGTGGAGGAAGGTAGAGGACGAAGACGAGGGAGGGTGAGGTCGTCTGTGTACGTGTTGGGGTCCATCGCGTGCGTGTATGGAGTGTGGTGGTGCGAGTGGTGCAAGTGGCGGGATGACGAAAAAGACGAGGACTGCTTTTTACGGACAATTGTGGTCTTGGCACACTGGCTAGGCAAAAGAGAGTTTTACTGCTTGGGTAGTGCACCCATGGATGAGCTATTGACAAGAGTATGCTGACTACTGAGCTGACCACCACCACCAGTAACAAAATCAGCCGATTCCATCCTAGCAAGACTTTCAAACTGCTCCTTCTTTCCATCTCGATACATGACATACAGTCCACCAAGTACCAATGCACAAAGTGTAATGCCAATGTAAAGGCCAGCAGCAACCCAATTGAACGCAGCATCCTGAAAAAAGAGCGACAAGAGGAAAAAGAGTCCACCAGATACTGTCAAAACAATAAACGATGGGGCAAGTCCAGATACATCCTTTGAAATGTAAGTCTTGACAATCTGAGGAAGGAAGGAACAAAATGCCAATACATCAGACGTTATTCCAATAAATAAAGGTGTCCAGGTAGCTCCATTCTGATCAGCAAGTCTGAGGAGAAAGTAAAGGCCGGCTTCACCACCAATCCATGCGATGAGCATGATTCCAAGTGCACCAAGAGCAGAGTTGCGTGACAGTCTGCTATTGTAGAGGAGTATTTGCCATAGTACGAGGATACAACAAAGCGCATAGGCATGTGGTTGAATGAGAGCGGGGATGGGGAGGTGTGCATTTAGTGCAAATGAAGCGAATAATATCGTTGAGAATGTGTTTAGGATATAAAGGGAGGGTGCAAGGCCACTTGTTGACTGCAATTGATAATTTTTGAGGATTTGAGGGAGGATGGGGACAGTCCATAATACGAGTCCAATGTACCCAAACACTTGACCAAGAACAAGGAGAGCAGGTGACAGTGATTTCGAATCCTCCATGAATAAAAAAAGAGAGAGAGATGAGAAAAAAAGAAGGGGGGAGAGAGGTGAAAGAAGCTGGAACTTGCATTTATGAAAGCAGTCACGCACCAACAAGCCCCACATCCTTCAATGGTTCCACCTTGTATGCACTGTGTAGGGACATGTGATCAGGTTCAACACGCGTCACTTCAGCTGAATAAGGATCCTTTGATTCAACTCCATACTCGACATCCTTGTTTTTGGAGCGATAAACGAAGGCTTGAGCAGCTAAAACGAGTGCACCACCTGTAATTGTGGTGTAAGTAGCAGCAGCCAACCAATTAAAGGAATCTTGGGTTGCAAGTGACTGAAATAGCAAGGATAGCAAAAACAGTACGCCACCACTAATCGTCAAACTCAAATAAACAAGACTAATGGCACGCGCGTCCTTGCTCTTATAGATCTTGACAATTTGTGGACTGTATCCAATGAGTGGGAACACTGCACATACAATTCCATAGACCAGTGGTAACCATTCTGTATCAGTAAGCGTCAACAACAGGTACCCTGATACCTCGAGGATCGTAGTTGCTAGGACAAGGAGACAAGTTGCAAATAATGTCTTGACGAGTGTCCATTGACGTTCAAAGTACCAACATTGAGCAACGACGATAATGCAAGTTGTTGTAAATGCGTGTGGTTGAATAATGGAAGGGATGGGGAGAGAAAAGGCGATTGTAAAGGCTGAAAAGAGGGTAGCTGAACTAATGTTGAGAATGTACATTAGTACTGCGAGACCGTTGGTGGATCGGTTGACGTGATTTTTGTAGATTTGGGGGACAACCGGGATGATCCATAATGCAAGTGCAATGTATGCGGTGATTTGGGAAAGTAGGGAGAATGCAGTCATCTATAGTGAGGCCGTTATATTGCAATGAAAAGAGCAGAAGAGAAAAGAAATTTTGAGGGCTGAGGATTTTGCGGGGACTATCTGGGCGTCCTCACGTTTCACAGGCACGTTTCACACACATGCAACAGTTCTATTACTGCTTTGTGATTTTACGTAAGCCTGATCCTTGGAGTTTCTTGGTAAGTTTGGTAACATCCACCGGCCTCTGCTTGTTACGATTACGGTTCTTGACATTGGCTTCAGCATAATAATGGTTGCCCACTTTACGCTTGTTGGTGGTCATACGAGGTTCCTTTTCAGTCTTGCGGTACTTGCTACTCCCACGCTCTTCCTCTTCTTCCTCTTCTTCTTCAACTTGATCATCCATTTCCATGTCATCAAGTTGTGCATTAATGTCCTTTGGTTTGGCATCAACAACCTCGCCTTCTACTCCATCAAACACGTCATCCCAATCCACAACAGCCTCATCCTTGTCTTCTTCTTCTCCCTCCTCATCAGAATATTCGACAATGTCCTTGTAAGTTTCTTGATCCTTTTCAATCTGTTCAGCTGTAGGTCCATCCTTGCCATACATATCAAATGGAAGGAATGCACTACTCACTGGAATCTTGCTAAAGATTTGTTCAACTCCAATACCCTTCTTGACAGGCCTTTCCTCTTCAACCTCTTGTTCCACACCTTCCATCTCCGCTTGTTCTGGTTTCTCACCTTCAACAGGTGGTACATAAAATGGAATCTTGCCACGAATCCAATCATTCAAAATCATCTTTGCAACAGTTGGTAAATCAGCTTCACCACCCTTCAACAACTTGCCAGACTTTTTAGCAACCTTGGTCAAGAAATCCACATGATCATCCCATGCACGAAGGTCATACGTTCTGCACAAATACTCGCTCCTCACACGCGTAAGAATGGCTGGAATGTAATCTTCAGGTACTTTGAGATTCTCTACACGCACAACTCCCTTGAGTACAATATCTGTTTCAGTATCATCAGGTGATGGATGTACGATTCCAGGACAATCAATCAAATAAATACGTTTCATCAATGTCACGTATTGCCATACTTTGGTCTCTCCTGGAATAGGGGCGACATTACACACCTTCTTTTTACGTAATGTGTTGATGATACTACTCTTGCCTACATTTGGATATCCAATCAACCCAACACTAATCTGTTTACGATCCGAATGTAACTTTGCAAACTGTCTCAACAATTGAATCAATGCACCTTTTCCAAAACTGTTGTTGACACTAGCATGGAACGCAAGTGTAGGATACTCTTTGGATAATGTAGCTACCCACTTGGCAGTAGCCCATGTTGGAACGAGGTCACATTTGTTGAGTACAAAAATGAGATGTTTGTGTGCTGCTTCTGCCTTCAAATAAGTCTCCACATTACGACATCGCGTACCAAGTGGATCTCTTGCATCCAATACATGAATCACCACATCAGATGAATCAATGACCTTGTACAATTCATTCCAAATACGCTTTGACTGTCCCTTTGAAAAGATATTGTCACGTACTTCATCCAAATAATCAAACTGTTGATTAGCAAGTAAATTATTATCCTTCTTGTCATCATAAATCTCTTCCTTGTCTTGAATACCATCAGTCATTTCCTCAAGTGATCCAGCAGCCAACTTTGGTCGTTTACGTTGAGCACCAGGACCAAACGTGTAGCCAAAGGATTCCGTGTCAAGCATGTGTGCGCGTGAAATTTTAGAAGAATCTTTGAGCAAAGAAAGGGGGATCTTGTTGCGACGTAGGAGAACTTGGTAGGGATTATTGACTGATTTGTCAATCTCTGTTCTGAAATTATCGAGTTCTTTTTGACCAATGACGCGTGTGTTGCCAAACCATTTGCGATTGGGTTCAACGCGTGCAATTGGTGCTTTTGTGTCTTGGTAATCAGCTGCTTTGACGACTTTTCCAGCACGATTGTGAGTTGGTTTCCCTGATTTGAGCATGTTGAGGTATTTTACTTTGGATGCGTCGCGGTAGAAATTCTCTCCTTTGAGGCGAATGTTGGTGGGACGGTGTTCTGTGGGCTTTTTTTGCTTCATATTTTTTAGTGGAAAAAAAAGAAAATTCAGACGACGGTACTTGTCTGTTATGCCTTTCCAATTGATTGAGCGTGTTGGAGTCATTGATCACCCACTGATTGCGTCATGTTCGTATGATGGACGCTATCTGGCACTTGTATGTGGCCACACGACCGCTCAACAACATTCTATTCATGTTTTTGAAAGCAGTGCATCGTTTTATTTGGATCGGTTGATTCCATTTAGGGTTGGCAACGGCTTTCACTCATGTGGGAGAGTCCCAAGGTCAAGAGGATTGTGTGGAAACTTGACTCCTATACACTTGCCATCATGACTGTCGCTGGAACGTCTATTTGGAACATTTATTCAATAGACATCAAACCACTTGCCAAGGAAATTCCTCAAAAAGGGGAACATATTGCTTGGTTTCCAGATGGAAGCAAGTTGGTCATTGCTCATGAGAATGGAGTGGATGTTTGGAGTAGAACAGGCCGTCCCATCACCACCTCAACCCTCGGATTGGTTGCTCATGGATTGATGATGATGCAGAATGAAACAATATTCACCTTTGGACTTGCTGATCATGACTGGTGCTTAATTGGACTAAGGCTAGAGCACTTTGGAACGCTGGTCACTAGTTGGTGGGCACCTGTTCTCCTCTGCAACTCATCCAACTTAGGAAAGTGAAATTACCCCTGATTGCCAAGCCATTGTTTGTGGGGCCACTTGTCAATGGTCGCTATGTCGTCACTAGTGGCACAGATCGTCATTTCACCCCCCGTCATGGCCAACAATATCCCCAATTACAGTACGACATGTCAGAGACGTGCCATGTACAAACCTGGGATTTGCAGCAAGGCCGACTTATTGGTACAATGAATTGGATGCAAAAACAATATTACGATACTCCTTGCGTAATAATTGATGAAAAGGGTGAGGTAGTGGTGGGTGTTGAGCAGTGCAGAACAGTCGCATGGAATATGTTGACACAGGAAAGGACCCTGGTACCACTTGATAAGGATTATGGAGTAACTGTATTCACACGGAATGGTCAAACCAGTGAATTCATTAGTATCAATCAGCATGGACAGGCACACATATGGCGACAAGTAGATCACACTGAACCCTTTCACCCATCACATCTACGTCCAGGAAGGCGTTTTCATTGGTCCTATCACCTCATTGAACCACTACACTCTAACCTGGAATGGAAAGCACGAATTGTACAAAACAACAAGAACGTCCTCCTCAAATTTTATTCAGATTTGAAACAATTCAAACGTGACCTCGACATTATTCAACGGGTCCCTCATGCCCATCTCTTTCAATACTCGTCTACAACCCTTGAAATCTATGATGACTGGCATGTCCTTGTGTTTCCATGGGGTCAACACTCCATGCAACAACAATTTGAACATTGTCGACCCCTTGATCCACCTCTTCTCAAATCACTCTTTGTGTCCCTTATTGCACTCTTGCAAACCTTGGCCAACTATCAAATTGTACATTGTGACCTACATCCATCCCACCTTGTCAATATTGATGGAGAGTGGAGAGTAGTGGATTTCAGTTCTGCACATGTCATTGGAGATTATGTAAGTTGTGGTTCAGAGGGGTTCTGTGCGCCTGAAATCCACCAAGCATGGCAAGTACCACCTACCAAGATGAGCAAGATTAAAGCATTGTTTATGGGGCAGGATGACCGTATTATCAAGGCAACTATGGCCATGGGTGTTTACTCGATTGGACAAGTTCTCTCATGGTTAGCTAAAGGATGTCGGGATGACCACATCACCCCATGTATTGCTAAAATGACTACCATAGACCCTAATGCCCGCATCAACCTCCCTCAACTCTCCCAATTCGCCTCTAATCTGTAGCCTCAGCCACCAATCCAAAAATGTGTTCCATATCCCTCAATCGCTCTTGCTTCTTCTCTTCAACAGTCGCTTGTCCACCCTGTTGAATCCCCGCAAATGTTTGACTAATCAACTGCTGCTTCTTTTCCTGTACTTGAATCACACGTTCCTCAATCGTACCTTCAATAATAAATTGAAATACATTGACAGGTCGAGTTTGTCCAAGTTTGTAAACACGATCAATAGCTTGAGTTTCCACACTTGAATTCCACCATGGATCCATCAGGAATACATTGTTGGCTGCGATAAGGTTAAGGCCAAGTGATCCACATTTGAGGGAGATGAGCATGACTGTTGGGATGCCTTGAGGATCTTGGAATGCCTGGATTGTGGATTCTTTGCTTGATCGTGACATGCTACCATCAAAACGTACAAATTGGATACCAGCAGCATGGAGGTGAGGTTCAATTTGGTCCAACATTTTGGTCCATTGAGAAAAAACAAGGGATTTGCTGCCTTGAGGCACAGCTCCAAGTAATTTGAGTAATTCAGTGACTTTTGAACTCTTAAAAGGACCATCAGGTTCATCCTCGTCTTGTGGTTCATTGGGCGGCAAGGTGACCAAACTCTCCAATGTGATGGCTGTACGACAATATGGACAATGTGGATTGGCCTGAATGGCCTTTTCAATACATTCTTTACAAAATACATGTCGACATTGTGTAATGCGTGTTTGGAGTGGATCTTCAAGTAAATCCAAACAAATCGCACATTCCATTGCGTCGTTGATGGCTACTTTGAGTGCCTTGACCAACAATTGAACAGAAGGATCATTCCAATCAATGAAAATGTTCTTGATGACATTTTCATCGCCCTTCTTGACACCATCGATGAACTCTTGGGGACAGAGGTGCGTGTGGGTACAGAGCTGACGGAGACGCATCAACAGGGTCATAAAGTTGCTGTAATTCGTACCAACTGCACCTTGATCCCTCATGACTCTGAATGCAGCTTGGCTCCACCTTTCTACAACTTGATAGTAGTCGTGCTCTTGTGGTGTTGCAAATGGAAACTTGTGCAAGTAAAATGAGCATGGTGGAAGGTCCAACAAGGGTTTTCCATTCACTTGCATGGTTTTGGTACGACGGATACACAAGGACTGGATCAAAATGCGTAGGAGGTTCAAGGCATCAGCTCTTCCATGCTTTACTGGCTTCTTGATGACAGAATTGTAGGTAATGTCCCTGTCGAATGGCTGATATCTGAGGAATTTAAGCAAACTGTACAAATCATCCACCTTGTTGGTGATGGGTGTGCCTGTCATGATCCAACGACGCTCTGCTTGGAAAGTACACATGGCCTTTGCCATTTTAGCCTTTGGATTCTTGATTTCTTGACCTTCATCAAGGATAACGCGTCTCCAAGCGAGTTGATAAATGGTTGAGCACTGTGTCAACTCTTCCTTCCATTCACTTGCAAGTGTAGAATAAGTGGAAAGGACGACATCCACACCCTCCAAATCCTCTCTTGTGAGTTTCTTCCTTGCAGGTCCATGGTAAACGACCCAATCAAGACCACCTTGGACCACATGAGTCTTGAGCTGCTCTTCCCAATTACCCACAACGGAGACTGGACATACAATCAACGTGCCCTTTCCTCCCTTTTGACATTGACCATTTGCAATGAGTGGCGCGCCAGCAGGATCAGAAAGAATCAAGGCAATGGCTTGAAGCGTCTTGCCCAATCCCATATCATCAGCAAGGATACCACCACGCATCAACACCGGCTTCTCATTCCTCGTTTCCTTGGTAACCATGTTGTAATAAGCCAATGCACCATCAACACCAGCCTTGCCTTGCCAAAACTGCACGTGATCCTTGCTATCTTGTGCTGCAGGTTCAGTTGGTAATTGAGGATGCTCCATTTCCACCATCCATGCTAATCCCTGTAATTGATGATGCAACAATCCAGTACTGAGCACATTCTCACCAGGTGGAGCAGGATGTACCTTCAATTCAGCCATATCCTTCACTTCCAACATTGCCTGTGTAAACAGTTCTTGCTTTTCACGAACTTGAGCCACATTCACACCACCCCTCACCAATTGATTCAATGGACCTGTGTCTGTAGTAAGGCGAATATAGCGATTTGCAAGAGCAGTTTTGACGCACTCTTCATTCCTTGCCTTTGCACGAATTTCAATATCCATAGATACTTCGTTGTACCTGATGTTGTACTTGTTGGCGCCTTCAATTCTCATCTTACCCTGATCAATGATGGGAGCAAGTTTTGCAGCAGTTTCACGAGGCACGTGTCCAATCATATGACTTTGTGAGTTAAAAACACAGATGGTGTTGGCATCATTGTCGTTTGGACGGCGTAAAAGGGAAAGTCTTGTGTTTGGCTTTGCACGACCATTGTAGAATTTGATGCCTAGGAAATGTATCAGAGGAGGTGGATGGAGCTTACCATTGATGGGTGATGTGAATTTTCCAATGAGCTTCCATTCGCCTCCTTGTCCATTGCCTTCATCACCAGAATGATCAGAGACTCCATCGTAGTCGCGATCTGGTTCATGATATCTTCGACGCCTGTGGCAGGCGCATTTGTAGCCCTCAAGACCACACCCTTCACAAAAGTCTTCAAAATCCCATTCATTCCATTCAGGTTCAGAGTCGTCGTACAAATCAAAACCTCCATAACCAAAATGTCTTTTCCTACCCCAGCCCATGAAAAAAGTAGATAAAAAAAAATACGAAAAAAAAGCTTGACAGCCCCTCAACTGTAAACAAGGATTCCTCTGGAACAAAGAACTCCTTTTATACCAACTTTTTTATTAAGAGAGAAACAAGATAACCAGACAACTAGACAAAGGCTCACCATCATCTATGCAGCAACCACAGGCTCACTTGTAGGCTTTGGAGCTTCAATTGGTCGCTTGGCAGTATACACAAACGCATTCTGATACGTTTTCATTTCAGCACATTCAGATTTCCAATCAGACAACCGCCTATCAACATCATTTGCATCATCATAGCCCAATTCAATGGCCAAAGGTACCATGGATTGTACCATATCATGCATATTCCAAAAGAATCGTTCACCAAGAGCCCCAGCATTATCATCATATCTCATCTGCACTGTACGCACTTGCACTTCCACAAACCCAACATTCTTGAGTATCTCTTCTAAGCGTGCAGCCATACTAAAATCAATGCCACGCTTCTCACCAATAGCGGTAATCATCTTGGATACATCTTGAGAAATTGGACCATCGTTATGGAACACCAAGTCAAATTCATCCACTTGGATCAAACCACCAGGCTTCAACACACGAAATTGTTCCTCCAACATTGCTTCCCACTTGTCAGCAGGTGTACCAAGACCCAAAAGACGTTCATGGACCATGTCAAATGAATTGCTCATAAAGGGGAGACCATCAAGAAGATCCACACGTTGAAAGTTGACATTATGAGGAATGACGTCAAAGGGAAGTTCAGTTGCTGCTACATCGACACCAACAATGCAGGCAGTAGGGTACGCACGGGCCATTTCCATTACCCAAATACCTGAACCATGGCCGCAATCAAGAATGTTGTAAGCATGTTTCTTGGAGAGTGGAATAACAGTGTTGTCACGGAGGAGCACTTTGAGGTAAAAGTGAAGAGCATCCATCCTGAGTTGTTCATCCTTGTCGGCAGGGAGGATGTAGGGAATGTCAGCAATGTACCTGCGGCCACCAATAGTGTCGTACTTGATGCCATCGTTTTCACGTAAATCTCGTTCAATATAACTTTGGCGTAACATGGTTCCTACGGCAGTACGGAGACGTTCCATGGAGTTCCTGCGGGTAGTGCTTCGGGATTGATCTAATAGAATATGAGTTGGATCAGAGAGAACAAGGAGAACTTACCAAAACCCTCGGCTGTTCGTGGACGCCCATCCAGGGATTGACGGTACTGAGAGGAGACATGGAGAGGTTCATCAGGCTGGTCAGCATAGCCATGGAGGACCAAGTCATCCTCAAGATGTGTGGAAGCGCGCGACTTGCGATTGAAGAGGTTGCGGATAGTTTTGACGAGCTTGATTGATTTGCGTTGTTCGACGGCGGCTAAGGGGGGGAGTGATTAGAAGAGGGGGAAATGCACAGGGTTTACCCATGATGGAGTGAGAATGCGAATGCAGTTGTTGTAAATGATTTGTAGAAGAAAAAAAGGATTTCAAAGTGGCAAAAGCGCCGTTTTTTATTCGAAATGGGACTGGCCGGATTCGAGCACTGAGAAACTCCGTTGTTTCCACCTTGCATAACTTGCTTTGCTGCTTTTGGGTGGTTGATTGCACTCCGCCATAGCTGGACACATTGGCCCCATGCTCGGTTCAATTGAACATGAATGGGATTCATCAAGGTGGGGCTGAAAGCATATCTGTTCATGACTTGCAAGACATTTCACCGATTCTTGGCGGGGGCTTCGGACGGGATGACCGTGCAGCAAAAGTTTTCTTTGAGCACAACGCTCCCCTCCCACCGATTCCAGCCACAACTCCTTACTACATCTCACAGGTTCTCACCAACATGGCATTGTGAAACTTGAAATGTGTATTAGAGTATACCAGTTTAGAATGGCTTCTTTGCAGTGTAAATGTAAAATTGCATGGTTGACTTGTTGGCCACGCATTCCTCTGACCAACCGTCAACCAACTCATCCATCTCACCCGATGTCACAACTCCAAGATGTTCAGCATACACGCCCAATGCCTTGAACATGGCAGCCTGACTAGCAAGTGTCTCCTTTTGTTTCTTGCCACCCCATCCTAATGCAAGTGCCTTGACTGATTGCTTGATCTTTACAAATCCTGATTTCTCAATACTCGTTGCTAAACTAGTCACCTTGCTCAAATCTGTACCTTGAAGCACGCTCATTTCATTTACAATTTGCATCAATTTGGTGGAAATGGGTCCAGGATTCACAATCTTACCATCCCATTCCATAATTTCAATCCATCCACCTCTATGAAGCACCCGATGATACTCGGACAACACTCCAATCCACGTATGAGTTGGTAGGCCCATTGCAACGAGTCTTTGATGGACAAAATCTATGGATCGACTAACATAGGGTAATCCTTTGGTCACATCTCCACGCTGAAAGAGAACATTGACTGGTACATGATGGGCGGGGACAGTGTTGGTACGTACATCCATGCCAAAGACATCAGCGTGTCTAAAGTCGGATCTGGCAACATCAATTGCCCATAATCCACTTCCACAACCAACATCCAATACACTCTTGACTTTACTCTTGGTAAGAGGTGCAATGTAGTGGCCATTTAGGAGGCGTCTGAGGACTACATGTTGAGCGTCGAGGCGACTTGCTTCATCTTCGTCCACAGGAAAGGGATAAATGCATTCGGAAACGTATTGGCGGTTGCTGATTGGTTTAGGGAGGTATTCGTGTGCTTTGAGGAAATTAGTGGCTTGAGCGGAGGAGGCGGTGGAAGGACGAGAGTCTGTGAAACTACGTTCCGGTTGGAAATGCTTACCATGACCTATAAAAAGGTTAAAGTTGGGTAAATGTGGGAATAATTACGGATTATGGAAAGTGGTCTGGTAAATTTTTGTTGCCAGAGGCTGCGTATGCTATTCGTGAGAGATTGCTTATGTTCATCTAGATGAGTTAAAGGGAAATTGATATAATGTGTGCCCATGAGTGCTGTGATTGTTGTAAAAGGAAAGATTTTTTCGTGGGGACTTTTTGATGGTTCCACTTGTGTTTCGGGTATTTCTATTTGGAACACTCTGTTTGGGACTCATTCAATGTGTGACGAGGGATAAGGTGGGGCTGCACTTGCCTTTGGTGCACTCATGGAACCTTATCGACCCTCACCTCTTAATGAGAGTTGATCAGATAAAGTTTATTCAAAAGTGACGCAAGGTGCTTCCTGTTGAAGATTAACCATTGCTCAGTCAAACCATATCAGTTGTTATCAGCATTTCCACAAAGACCTTTCAATGACTTGACATACTTTGAAGTCAAGTTGTACCACTCCTTCTTGGTGCATCCCTGCAAGAATCCAACAATAATGATGGTCATATTGTCAAGTCCAGATCCACCAAACAACGACTCCTCTGCCATACAATCCTTCAAAATAAATTCACAAATCTGTTCAAGTGAGAGTCTACTGGACACTCCTCTGGCCACCAAGCTGGCTAAAGTATGGATATCGATACATTCTGAAATGCCACCAGAGACTAGGACCATAAACTTATTATACGCTTTGATTTGACAAGCTCTTACACTTGGAAAGGCAGTCACCATTTGTTCTTTTGGACCAAGTGCATCATTCTGCTTGAATTCAAAATCACCAAATGCTCTGGAACTTGTCAAAATGCCATTCAAACGCCCCTTTTCAATGAAACCACCTGCTGCCTTGATACGTTCATGTTCATCCCAACCATTTGGCTTGTGTTGAGAGGAAGAGTCGGTATAACCAAAACTCCACTGGCAATCACCTACATTGCCCAAGTACAACTCATTGTCAGGTGTAATCAATGCAATGCAAGCTGTGGCTCCTGCTTTGGTATTGGAAAGAACAGGATCATTCCTGATTTCTTGATCAAAGTCAAGGAAGCATTCTTCAATTGCTTTCTTGTAATCACCCTCTTCAAAGGCAGGATGACTGATAATCATTGGATAAAGGCGTTCACTACAGTACTTTGCAATGCTGTCACCACCATGTCCATCATACACTCCAAAAAGGTGAATCCATCCATGTCGACACTTGTGACATATGCGTCTTCCATGCTGTTGCGCCACCCCTGCATAGCTGATGTTGCCCATATGAAACGCTCATCCTGTCCTCCTGTTGTTTGCTTTGTAGTGACAGGTTCAGTCAACAACTGGGACACTGGAACAGATTCCACTTGCTCACTTTCCTCCTCTTCAACCACATTGTGCACTTCTTCCACCTTGTCAGCATCTCCACGCATACCTGGCCATGGGTCTATGCCTGCTTCAACCCATTCATACCATTCCTTCTTGCTACGACCATGCAACAAACCAACAATAATGACAGTCATATTGTCATGTCCAGGTCCAGTTGATCAAGAGTCATCAGCCAAACACTTCTTCATCAACCGCTCACTGATTTGTCCAAGGGTAAAATTGCTGGCAATTCCTCTGTTTACAAAAAAGACAACATCTTGATTGGACATGCAATCCCAAATACCATCAGAAGCCAACACAATAAACTCGTCGTCTTCAGTCAATTCACGAACGGTTACATCAGGAAAGGCCGTCACCATCTGTTCCTTTGGTCCAAGTGCATAGTTTTGCTTGTAGTTAAAGTCACCAATGCCCCTGGATGGTGCCAAATCTCCATTTACGCGGTTATCTTGAACATATCCACCTGCTTTGAGAATACGCTTGTACTCTTCCTGATTATTTGGCCTGTGATCATGAGAAAGGGCTTCGGCAGACTTATAGTCACTGATACAACAACGACAATCACCTGCATTCCCCACAAACAATCGATTATCAGGTGTAATCAATGCAATGTTGGCTGTAGTACCATAGTCACCACGAGCTTTGAAAAAACGTCTGTTGTACTTTTCTTCACGGTCAATGGCAAGGAATCCATGTTCAATTGCACCCTTGTAATCACCATTTTGAAAGGAAGGTGTCTTGAAGATCATATGATGGAGGCGTTTTGCACAATGTTTTGAGGCAATGTCACCACCATGAAAGAGGCAATGTCCATCGTATACTCCAAAGAAGGCGAAACCATTCAAGTTGGCATGAACAGCATGAGCATCTTCCATTTCTATGGATCGTGATGGATCAAGGAGGAGAGAGATTACCACTACGCCACCCCTGCATGGCTGATGCTGCCCAGATGAAACGATCATTTTGGCCACTTGTTGTTTTTGGAATGGTTGCGTTTTTTCCCATCTGATTTGCAAAAAGAAATCTTGGTGGGGGGGAGATGGCGCGTTTTTATGTGAAAACTTTTATCGCTCAGAAAAGCCCAGTCACATCCAGTTGACTCATCCTGTATGTGCCTTTATTAAAGGGACACAGGCTGGTTTCAATCCCTCAAATGCATGAGAAAAAATTTATCTTGTCTAAAAGCTCCTTGCATAGTCTCCCTTGCCACGAGTACACTGAGAGGTACGATACCCACGTACTGTGCCTTACAGTCCCTCCTCATTGGCTCTAGTGGCTTCCTTGTGCGTTCATTCAAAGGAGTGGCTGCAATTCAATAGTCCAAAAATCCTTTTTCAAAAAATCGTCTCATCTTTAAATCGCATCACCTTTTTACAATCAACAGCGCACGAGTGCGCACACTTTTCCACCAAACCTCACACTCCACCGTCTCTCCTCCTGGGATAATGCTGTTATTATTCCTTCGCCTCATCTTCGTTTCCCTTTTTCAAATCACCAATTCACAATTTCCACCACCAATTGATCAAAGATGGAATCAACGTGGAGGACAGATTCCACCGCATATACAGGTACAAAATGGTCAATGGATGCCTCCGGCTGGGAATGTAGGACCGATTGAACCTCCATGGCAACAACGACCGCCTTGGCAACAGGCACCCACGACGACTGTACCTGCACCTACGCCGACCACACCACCTGCACCCACTGTTGCCGCTGCCATACCGACACCTCCACCCGTTGCACCAGTTCCATCAAGCGTTCCAGTTCCAACCGTAGTTGCACCTACGCCCGTGCCATCACAGGATCCAAGTGTTGTGCGGATACAACAGCAGTTACCTCCACCACCACCTCCTACATCACCACCGCCACCACCTCCGACCAATGGACAACCTCCTACGAGTGGCTGTCTCTCCCTTTCCACTTCCAAGCGATGTCCTTCCTTTGCAGCAAATTACATGATTCCAACCAACTTTCAATACCAGGGTATGGTCAATGTAACTTCAGTGGAATCCTTTGACCTCCTTATCGATTATCTTACAAGAGAACAGGATATTGAAGCACTAAAAGCACCTCCCTACAATTGCACTAAATTCACAGCAGAAGTACAGCCTCGTTTCCGCATCACTATCGTTTGCAGACAAGTACTCTCAGATACCACAGTAACTTCACGCTGCCCATCACGACAACCTAAAAACGTATGCAAAAGCACCTGCATGACACACGCAGATGATTGGGATAAGCGCGTTTCTCAACCCAACATTTGCCCAGTGAGCACAAGAAATCCCATTCGTGATTTGTGTGATGCAAGTGCCTTTTCAGGAACAGGAGATGCGAGTGACGCTTGCATTACAGGTGCATTGAATGAAAAGACAACATGTGGATTCGTATTTCCTCAACAAAAACAAGTGGCCTGTGATTTCTGTCGGAGTAATAAGGATGCATGCTGTTCATCATTACCAAGTGAAATGAGTTCTTGTCAGTTTGATGCATCACGTTCATCCAACAACACGGCAGCGCCATCTGGGCAATCTTCAGTGCTGGCCATTGTGTTGTTTTCACTTGCAGCAGTGCTGGTGTTGGTTGTATTGGGATTCCTTGTGTTTTGTTTGATCAAAAGAAGGAGGAAAGGCGTACCCAAAAACAAGATTGTAGTGCAACATCCCAACTTTAACCAACCACCTCCACCACCTTCAACCAACAATTACATGTCATCAACAAGTACTGCTTCACCGATGGCCATGACTCCACCTCCACCACCAACACTCCCTCTACCACCCACACCCACGCAAACCGCGGTTGCAGGTCAAGGCAGCACCTATGTTGCCATGTTCACCTACAAGCCATCACTCCAAGATGAATTAGAATTGGAAATTGGAGATTTAGTACAAGTTTTCAATACGTACGATGACGGATGGGGCTATGCTCGTCACATTAATCCTAGATCCTACAAATCACTCATGGAAGGTGCTGTTCCCATGGTATGCATACAACGTAAACAAGCATGGAATGTCAACCCTCCTCCTCAGCACTATGCAGACTCAACAGGTGCAACGTACGCATCAACCAGATCCCCTGATTCCATAACATTACCATCCCCACCCATGCCACCACCCCCGCCTGATGCACGACTTTATACTGCACCTGAACCAAGACGCGCTAGTTTACTCATGACACAACAAGAACCTTTTAGGACTGGAGTGGTAAGGTCAGGAACTGTGCGGATGCAAAATATTGAACCTGTGCAAGAACAAGCGTCCAGTGCACAACGATGGTAATTGTATTGATAAAAAGTGTAGAAGCTGGACTTTTACCAAGAGTTTATTTGTCACGATTGGCTCGTCGTTTTGTCTTTTTGGATTCACCAGGTGTACTTGGCCTTGATGGACGTGGTGACTGCTTGCCACTTTCTCTATTGTTTCCTTTATACTGAGGCGTTGCATTTCCACGTTGATTCAACGACAATCCTTGTTTAGGCGTACTTGCCCCACTATTAGGTCGAGAGGATTGTGGTGTCCTTCCATTAGCATGGTTTACAAATTTCCTCCTGGGTACATCTCCAAAATACTCTGTGGCATCAGGTTCAAATCTGCCTCTTGGTTCATTGGTTCGTCCTCTCTGCTCCCCACGATATGAATCATCTGATTCAAATCTCCTATGTGTAGGTTCAGGTCGATTGGGCCGTTGTCTCTTTGTAGCATAAGATTGACTCTCTCCACCTGACTGAAAGAATCCAGAACGCCTTGATGGACTACTTTTACGTGGATTATCCGAACAAAACTGTCCATAATGTCCTGAACGTGTACAATAATAACAAATGGGATGGTAATCTGCGTATTGTGGCTGTCTAGTTGATGAAAACGAGTAATCTCTCCATATCCATGGACACAACTACCGACAGTTAATGTAAGAAGATGGGGAGGGGGGGTTTGCGTTGGGTGGATGTCGGTGTGATCCGCATCGATAACAATCCAGTCGACGTGATTGACAATCCTATAAACCAGTTACAGACAACATTACAGTCAATCTTGCCCTTGCTTCATGGCCTTCCATGCCACATCGAAAGCATAAGCGCGTAAGATTGGTACATGAGTCCACATCATGTCCAAATTCACCACAATTCCTACATTTCATTTGCGGACAATCGCGTGCCATATGACCCTTTTTGTAACACGTACGACACACCATATGCTTCTTACCATCATCCTCACCAAACCAATATCGACTCTTGTACTTGTAATCATCTCCTGCCATCATTTCCAATTCTTCTACAATGGCACTTTCATCCGCCTCCTTTTCATCATCTGCATCCAATTGAAGTATTCGTGTAATGAACTCTGTTTTGGGTGTGGTGATGGGCGGTTGTTCCTGTTCAGAGTCTGACGAAAGTTGAATGACTGTGACTTTGGTGTTTGTTTTGCGTATTGAATTGTACTTGCTGTTATCCTCATCTGAATCAGCATGCTTTGGAGTGGGTGTGGGTAGTTCTTGAGCTACCACACCACGCGTAGAAACGGGCGTTGTGGAATAATAGACACTGGTCAAGATTTGTTCTTGTAATTCATCATCATCCGATCCATCACTTGCCTGATCTGATCTAAAACGCGTCAAATTGGGATGATTGGGGTCTACATTGAAGTTAAAGAGCGTTGATCCAATTCATCGAGATCTTCAAGCAGATTGGACATGATTAAAATTATTTTTCACTCAACATGATGCAGTACACACAGTCTAAAACGCCAATCGATCAAGGTAAATGACCACTATATGTGCTTGATTTGGATAGATAAGCGTAT
Source organism: Acaulopage tetraceros (assembly GCA_004114255.1). Taxonomy (NCBI): domain Eukaryota; kingdom Fungi; phylum Zoopagomycota; class Zoopagomycetes; order Zoopagales; family Zoopagaceae; genus Acaulopage; species Acaulopage tetraceros. Next base: position 17,815 of record QZWU01000101.1, read on the forward strand.
GGAAAGTGGCTTTGTAGCCTTTTACAAATCCCTGGCCTCACCAGAAGACACGTTGCAATTCTTTGAACGCGATGACGGTGTACGTGTTTCCCTCCCTCTCTCCTCTGATATGAACTGTAGGAACTCTACACCGTACATGGAAAGGATGCGCAATTTGCAGCTCAACACGTGTTTCACACCACCAGTGTACTCAAATATTATGGTGGTGACTCAACAACTGGTCTTGCAGCCTGTATCCTACCACGCCAACAAGCAGAGTCTTTGATGAGAGAAGCTCTGCTTGAAATGGGCAAGCGTATTGAAATCTGGCAACCAGATGGTAAAAAGTCCGCTAGCTACACGCGTATCAAACAAGCGTCTCCTGGCAACATTCAACAAGTCCAAGATGACCTCTTTTCAGATGGAGAACTCAGGAGTTTTGCAACTGTTGTGGCTATTCAAGTCATCAAAGAAAATCAACAGACTGTGGTGGGAGTGGCTGCAGCTGACACAATCAATGCATCCATGAAGTTTCTAGAATTTTACGACAATGATGCCTTTTCCAACTTGCAGTGTCTATTGGTACAATTGGATGCCAAGGAATGTGTAGTGTCAAAGGCCATGGATGCCTTTCAACTCTCCATTTTAACTGACATTCTCACTCAATTTGATATTGCCATCACGCATGTCCCCAAATCCACATTTGACCAGACATCCAATGACCTGGACAGGTTGCTGAATCAATCCTCTCGCACCATTCTCTACCAAAACTTGGATCAACCACATGCTTTGGCAAGTTTGAATTGTGCAGTCAAGTACCTCACACTCTTGACCAATGAAGATGAATTGGGTCGATGGTCATTGCACAGATGGGATGTCAATCAGTACATGCGATTGGATAGGGCAGCATTGATTGCATTGAACCTCATTTCCATCAACAAGAATGATAGCAAAAAATCATCCAACCTCTATGGACTGCTCAACAAGTGTCGTACGTCTCAAGGATCACGTTTACTTGCACAATGGGTCAAACAGCCTTCCTTGGATCTAGTGGAGATTGAAAAGCGACATTCATTGGTTGAGTATTTGGTCAACAACTCCTTCACCAGACAAACTTTGTTTGACACTTATTTACGCAAATTCCCAGACTTGATTGGGCTTTCTCGTAAATTATACAAACAAACTGCATCCATTCAAGACATTATTCGTATTTACCAAGTGGTACAAGTCCTTCCAGACGTGATTCAAGTCTTACAATCCACCTCAGATCCATTGGTCATCACACACTTTTTGGAACCTTTTGAACAATGCCATGAACCCCTCATCAAACTAAAGGACATGATTGAAGAGACAATCGACCTGGAAGCAGCAGATAGACACGAGTACTTGCTCTTGCCCAACTTTGATGATTCACTCAAAGAATTCAAGGCTGAAATGACAAAGGTTAGGGATGCCATGCACCAGGAACATAGCACCATGGGGGATGAACTCGGAATGGACACGGACAAGAAACTCAAATTGGAAAAGACCACCATGTATGGCTATTGTTTCAGAGTCACACGCACAGATGCTACTTGTTTACGAGGTAAAAGCAGAGTGATGGAACTTGCTACTCAAAAGACTGGTGTCTTTTTTACCACAATGCATCTGTCAAGACTGTCTGAGCAGTACATTCAAGCGACCAATCAGTACAAAAAGGCACAATCCACTCTAGTCAAACAAGTTGTGCAAGTGGTTGCCACCTATTCTCCAGTCTTGGAAGATTTGAATGCCATTGTCGCCTTTATGGATGTCATAACAGCCTTTGCTTACACATCCATCATTGCACCAACTCCTTATGTTCGACCCCGCATGTACGCAAAAGAAGAAGGAAAGATTTCATTGAAACAAGCACGTCATCCTTGCATTGAAGTACAACCAGATGTCACCTTTATCCCCAATGATGTGGAATTCTCTCATGATTCAGCTGAATTCCTCATCATCACTGGTCCCAATATGGGTGGAAAGAGTACATTTATTCGTCAAATTGGTGTGATTGTTCTCCTTGCTCAAATTGGATGTTTTGTGCCATGTGAAGAAGCCCACATTTCACTCATGGATTGTGTACTTGCACGCGTTGGTGCCAACGACAGTCAGCAAAAGGGTATTTCCACTTTTATGGCTGAAATGCTTGAAACTGCCAACATTTTGAAGACAGCCACACAGCATTCCTTGGTGATTGTAGATGAACTTGGTAGAGGTACGAGTACAAGTGATGGATTTGGACTTGCATGGGCCATTTCAGAACACATTGTGACGCAATTGCGGTGCTTTTGTCTCTTTGCAACCCATTTCCATGAATTGACGGCATTGAGTGACCTTTATCCACATGTTACCAATTTGCATGTCACTGCTCACATCAACGCAACCTCAACCAGTAACGACATTATCTTTCTCTACAAAATATCTCAGGGCAGTTGTGATCAAAGTTTTGGAATCCATGTTGCTGAGATTGTAAACTTTCCACCATCCGTCATCAATATGGCCAAATCCAAAGCACATCAACTAGAACACTTTGACTCCACCTTCTCATCCCAACAGAAACGCGCAGGCCAACAATTCATCACCACACTCCTATCTCAACTATCAGGCAACCAACTCTCTCCAGACCAACATCAACAAGTCCTTCAATTCGCATCAATCAACCCATACATCCAACACTTACTCTATCAAAAACCTTAAAATATCACTCAATGACACCATCCCAACCAACTTGTTTCCTTCATCCACCACAATGAACCTATGCACCCGTACCCTCTTGATCGTATTCATCATGGATGCAACCGTATCCTCCAAACTACACGTATGCACCCCTTCAAAATCATCCGATCGTAATAACAAAGCATCCTGAACACTCATATCCAACCGCTTATACTGTCCATCCAACAACAAATTCAACACATCACCCTTTTCATATACATTGACAACCACACCATCAGGCTTGATAATTGGCACAGCCGTCACTTTCTTTTCCACAAATAACCTTAAAACTTGAATCACAGGCGTATCCAACTGAGCAGTCGCTACATTTTCATACACACCAATCCTAACTTGTCCAAGTGGCATATTCAATTCATCAATCCGTCCATAATTCAATCCAATAAACTTGAGGAGACGATATTGTGTAATCACAGATACAATCACATCGTGCCCATTTACGCGTTCAAGGATAGGTACGCGCCTTGATCGTTCATTTACCATTACATGAGCCACACTTGTCAACGTATCAAATGGACCAAGAGCCCTTTCACTCATACCACTTGAATCTGTCAATTGATCATATGCGGATAATTGAGCAAGTAGGGATTTGATGGATAGTTGTTCAATTTCGTCCAATGCTGTTGAATAGGTTGTTGAATTATAGTAATGGTGGATAAAGCGAACCAGATGGGTCATTGTCAACATGCCTGCAAATTGAAGGGATGTGGAATCAAAGAGGGGTGCGGATGCGATGCCGTTGAGGAGGAGGGCTGCTAGGGCTTTACGGATCAGAAGGGATGTGTCGAGGACGATTACACGGAAACTGATGGGGAGGATGTCGTAGGCTGTGTGATGGTTGAGAAAGTTCTTGATTGGCATTTTTTTTGGGAGACAAGATTTTTTTGTGTAGGGCTGTGTGTGTGTGTGTGGAGGGTTAGACCTTCTCTCCTTTAGGGTAGGTACTGGTAATTGTATCTCCATTGTTTATCCATAGGGGACAAAGTAAGACTTTTACTGCTTTTCAATTGCATGTTCCCTTTGAACTTTTAGTTTTCCACTTTATTTCATATGCTCTATAGTTTGATCCCACTATCCTCTTGTTCTATATATTCTGTCAACTTGCTCTATTATCCTCACTCCCTCTCACTCCTCAATTCACCCTCTCAAGTGTGACTGCCATCTTTCCTCTTACTTTCAAAATTTTCCGTCCATTTTTCCACTTCCAGTCTCTCTCTTTTTCTCTCTCTCTCTCAAGTCTCTCAAGTCTCCAGTCTCTCTAGCATATCCCTTTAGGTCTGTACATCCCCTCTTTCTCAATGATGCACACGTCATCTGTGGATCCACTCCACATCAAGCCAGAGACTTCCTTCATCTCCAAAAGTCTCATTGTATCCAACCTAGATCCTCGCATCACAGAAGTGTACCTCCATTCCGTTTTTAAAGAACACGGAATCGTCACTTTTTGCAAGTTATTCTTCACTGAAAGTGGTGGAAATATGTCCACGCGTCAAGGCCTCATTGAGTTTGCTGATGCCACCAGTGCTTTCAATGCCCTCAACAACATCAATGGCCAAAAGCACTTTGATCTCCCCCTCCACGTCTCCTGGACCCCTTCTATTGGTGGTCATCAAGACGACGAAGACAACAAGAGCGGTAGACAAGTGTTTGTTGGAGATTTATCACCAGAGGTCACAGAACAAATGCTAGCTGCTGCCTTTACTGTTTACGGTGCTCTTACCGAAGCTCGTATCATGTGGGATACAAATACCGGAAGATCTCGTGGATTTGGGTTTGTGACATTTGCTGAATTGCCTGCTGCTGAGCATGCCATGAGGGAAATGAGTGGCAAGTGGATTGGGAATAGACAGATTCGTGTGAATTGGGCTAATCCAAAAGTACCACTTGGCCCAAAAACTGCTACACCTTTACAGAATACGATTGTGTTGAGTCAGCCTACAGTGACGTTGGATGCTGTCATGATGCAAAGTACGTTTCAAAATACCACCGTGTATATTGGGAATTTGCCATTTAGTTTCCCACAGGATCAGTTGATCATGTTCTTTACTCCCTTTGGTCAAGTTGAAGAAATTCGTTTTCAAGCCGATAGAGGATTTGCTTTTGTCCGCATGAATTCTCATGAAGCTGCTGCCATGGCCATTGTAAATGTGAATGGTGCTATGGTGAATGGAAGGCAAGTCAAGTGTTCATGGGGTAAAGAGCGTCAAGATAGCATGTCCATGTGGTCACCCATGCCAGCTAACAACATGCTTCCAAGTGCCATGGCTTATCCTTATGGTGGTATGCATCACCCTTTCACGCCCAACACGGCATCTCCTCCAATGATTCAAGGGGTGCTTAGTCCATTTGGTAGCCATCCTTCCAGTCCACCACTTGAATACAATGCATTGCCATTTGGTGCAGGTGCTTTGGATGCCTCCATGTTCAATGGGCCACTTCCAACGCAGCATCAGCATCAAGCGCTCTTTGGTGGATTTATGGGCATGGGTAGTCCCACCACCACCACCAGTGCTCATGGTAACATTTCACCAACTTCTCCCATCGAGTATCCACATTTGTTCAACAATTATGCCAACCCCATGATGCAATCTTTTTTACCTCAACAACCTCAGCAACAGCAGCCCCAGCAGTTCAATTCGATGCAGCACATGTATGGATCACCTTTGATGAATCCAAATGATTTCACTCACCTCAATACCGCAGCCATGGTCAATACAGTCAATGCAAGTCGCAATACACCCAATTGAATTTATGATACACAATCACTCCTGCTCCTCCTCTTCGTCCTCTACTTGCACCTCACTAGAACTCACCAGCACCACTGTACTACTGCTCTCCCTCCACTTTAACCAATTGAACCCAAGAATCCCCATAATCGTGATCACCATTCCTACAATATTCAAAGCATGCAACTCATCACCAAAATACCACACACTAATCAAAATAGTCAACACTTCCTTTACAATCCCAGCAATACTCAAACTCACCACTCCAATCCTCTTGATGACTTCAAATTCACTCACAACCATTGCAAATGCAACAAATCCACCCAACAACATCCACAAACTGATTTCAACCATACTAGCCCATGTCTCAAAGAACTTGCTTGTATGAAACTTGCCCATTTCAATCACCACAGAAGCCATAAATATAAATACAGCCATAATGGGAGCAAGGTGGAATATGGTCGCTACTGGATGCTGATGCTGATGATTCTTTCCTTCAACTGGCCTATACTTGTTTCGATGACCCGTCAGCAGTAATTGTGTCAGTGACCATCGTAGACCTCCCATGACACTGGCCAGCATGACCTGACTAAATCCCAACAAATGAAAATCTGTTTCATTGGCTACCATCATGGTCAATCCAACTGATATGATGAAAATGATGAATACGAGTTGGAGCCTTGGTCGTTCCAAATGAAATATGAAGGCGAATAACAGTACAAAGATTAAACTACTTGATTTACACATTGCTATGGGTGTTAGAATGAATAAGAGGACGCGTACTGTAAAATGAAAGTGTGATGGATTTGAGTGAGAGGTTGGATAGTCCAATGTCCATTCCTGTAGCCATTCCACAAGGTAAAACGCGTGTCCTAGCAGGTATAAAATGGTTAAACTGATAACAGGTACAGGTAATCGTGGGGTCGCATCCAAGAGTGTGGACGTAATCGTGGAACCAGCCACAGAATAGTTGCTGATGTAAGCATTTGGACTACTTGGTGTACACCTGTAACAAGGAGTGGAAATCGGAATCCCAAGTGCTTTGCAGAAAACATCCATTTGTTGTAGATTGATAGAAATGTGGAAAGAATGTACCAGATGAGAATGAAGATGATGTTGGTGAGAATGCGTTTGTATGAATTTGATGGTGGTGGTGCTGTTGGTGGTGTGGGTGATGAGGTGAGGGCGATTGCTTCCTCTCTTAAATCTTGCATTTTATCTCAAGTGTGATTTGTGTGACTGTCCACCTTTCTTCCACCTTGACTTTTAACAAGTTTTGGATGATTGGCAAGTGAGTTTCTTGTTCTGGACTGGTTGTGGTCCAATCCACTTCTCCTTCCAAAATCTTCATGACCAATCTTGGCTCATAATCATCATGGAAGGGTAATTTGCCAAATACTAAAGCATAAGCAACCACTCCTAATCCCCATGCATCCATAGCACAGGTGAGTTGTGGTTCAATGGCTTGCAGGCGTTCAGGAGAACAATAAGGAATACTACCAGATAGTGGCATTTCTTCTTCACCTACTGTTGCTTCTGGTTCATCTTCAAGTGTCTGAGCAAGTCCAAAATCGCTCAGATAAATCCTGTATCCACTTGGTTCACTTGTATCAGGATCAAGAAAGATGTTTTCCAACTTGACATCACCATGAACTACCTTGGCTTGAAGGTGCATATACTCCAAAGCACTAGCAACACTCTTAATGATCTCCTCACACAAACCAAGGTCGACACCCTGAGGACATTTCTGCATCAACCCAAACGCATTACCTTGCAAACAATACCTTGACACTGTATACATTCGATTCGGAGTTTCAAATGAGTCCAAAAGTGGTAAAATGTTGATATGAAACAGGTTTTTCCAAATACCAAGTTCACGTTGAAAGTACTCTAAACGCTGTTTTGCATCATTGAAATCCAATTCTTCATCTTCAAGGATTTGAGGTTGTTGTTTACATTCCAACATGCGAATAACGAGTCTGTCGTGTTTAGGGTGATCTTGGGCAAATGAGAACTCGTCAGCGCGGACACATTCACGGACGACACTGAATCCACCTGCAGAAAGGACTGGGCCAAGTACGTAGCCACGGATAAAGTCACCAATGTCATCTGCTTCATGGGTGTGGTCAGAGTGTGAGTCACACGAGGGTTTGGTTGAAAAGTGGTCTGCAAACGTGGAAAGGAATCGAACTGCTTCCTTGTTTTGGTCAAGTTGAGCATAGGAACTGCTGGTGACGGGACGAGAAGTGTTGGACTGGAGGGAACGGAAGGACTGGTAGGAAGTTTGACGTTTTTGTCTGAGGCGAATGTGCTCTTCTGAGGCACGATAAAAGTTTGGAGAGTCTGGACCAGAGTGGCCAGTATTAAGGGAGGAAGTGGACGGGGTTTGAACCAAGACTTGAGGCGGAGTTTGAGCTAAAACTTGAGGCGGAGTTTGAATCAAGGCTTGAGGTGGAGTTTGAATTGGGATTTGAGATAGAGGCTGACTGGGTAAACTATCCTGACTAGAATCTAGATCAGATGAGAGCACAATAGAGGTGGATGGTACGAGCGTCAGCTTGAGGCGTAGCAGGAGGTGATTTGATTTGTTTAAATCCCAATCTATGTACAACTTTGGAGAAAAGACTCTTTCTTTTCTCCTTTGGTTCTGATGATGGTGGAGGGGACCAAGTGAGTGATAGTCTCTTCATTTTTGGCGTGAGAAGAGGGGTGGGGCGAAATTGTATGGAAAGAAAAAAGCTGGAAGCGGTATGTTTTTGCTGGATGTCAGCCTGAATTGGCCCCAACTACATTTCATCGTCCTCATCCAATCCAACTTCAGGATAATCGCCAACCTTAACCTTAAGTGGACGGACGAAAGCACCATGTTTGGCACGACAAGTAAAGTAACGCTTGCCTTCCACCTCTCCATCATGCTTACCAAGTGGCTCGTCGTACTCTACTCCAACCCACACTCCAGGCTTGAACTCCACTTCACCCACAAATGCCACACGTCCACGCTTATCCATGTCACCGCCATCCACTTCACATCGATCACCCACATGAATTCCTTTGGCAGAATGGCTTTGTCTCCTTTCTTCAATTTCAGCCTTCTTGGCAGCCTCTGGATCAGCTTCAGCAAATCTTCCCAACTTGTTTCTTACCTTGAATGCACGCACAGAGTCTTGCAACTTGCTATACTCCTCATCAGGCAACTCAAACTTTTCAACCAATGAAGTGTCCGTATACTGCTCAGATATCTTGTTGGGAGAATTGTCCGTCACGTGAATCCTGCACTGATTATCAACTGGAAACGCGCCTAATTTCATATCTGGTTGCCCTTCAAGAGAACATACAAAAATACGATCCTTGTAGAGATCGAGTTGTTGAAAGGCACATGGAATACCGGTTATGGGCTCCAATTTCTCTTTTAATTCCGTAATGGTCAGATGTTTGTCCAATCGACGTTCCGATTGACTCGCAGCACTTGTAACTTGAACTAAAATGATGCTGCTCATTGTGGGAATTGAGACGTGCTTCAGACATCAGTACACATTCACCATCTGCTCATGTTTTCTTCAAATGCCAATAACCAACCCTCATCAAACTACTCACTTCCTGGAATAATTCAATTTTTACAGCAGGAATGGCGTAGATTTGAAAGTGAGAGGAATGAATGGGAAATTGAAAGGGCAGAATTGAAAGCATCTCGTTTCATCTTGCCATCTTTAACGTGATCGTAGGCGCGTATTGTTGTGCTAGAAGGTGAACGGAGGGGAGTTGAGAATATCAAGGCAGATTTATTGAAACGTATCAAGATGCTCGAGTTTGCACTGCGTCAGGAACGGTAACCCTCCAGCTTTTATATTTGGATCTTGACCCCACTAGCAACAAGAGAATGTCTGGCGTATCTCAAGGAGTACCCGACGTTCTAGTGATCGCAGAAGATGAAAAGAGACCATTTACTCCCATGACACAAGCTACACTTGCACGAGGTGCGTCAAATGCCAAACAGAACCGTGCAAAGAGTCGTGATTTGCTTAAATTGTGTTTACAGGAAGTGGAAGAGTTGAGTACGTTTTCTACAGAGAGTCAGGTGGATGTTGATGCATTGGAATTGCCATTTCTTCCTGCAGATATTTTAAGGAAGCAATTGGATTTATTGTCTTTGCATGCAGAACATGTAAGTCAAAGGATGGATAAGGATAGTCCTGTGATGGTGGGACAGGAGGTACAGCAACATGAAGGTCAAAGTGTTGGGCAGGGGTCAAGGGAGAGCAGTGGAGGTGGAGCAAGTTTGTTTGCGGATACTTCTAGGAGAAGGCAGACCATGTTTTTACCTGCAAATGTGGATGTGACGCAACCGTTGACCAGTGATGATGCTGGAGAGACAGTGGAAGTCGAGTCTGGTGGTGGGGAGGAAGCTCAAGAGTCGGCCATGACTGGATTGGATGGTCAAAAGTTGTGGAAACAGCGTCTCATTCTACGAAGTCATTTGGATACAGTCAATTCAGTCGCTTTTCATTCCACAAAGTTCCTGTTGGCATCAGGTGCAGAAGATGGAATGGTCAAGTTGTGGAATTTGTCCGGATTGTCACCAACTCCACAAAAGACGCGTGAATTCGAACCCATTGCAACATTCCGTGGACATTTAGGACCCGTCAAATCGGTTGCTATTTCAGCCAAACACAACTTGTGCCTTTCTGCTGGTTCTGATGCTAGCGTGTTTGTATGGGCCATTCCACCCATGGAGAGGGAGATTTATGCACCTCATGATTCCAGTGTTGTCGTTGCCAACTTTATTGGTCATTCCGATATCATTTGGGACCTTGCTCTTCAGTCTGAAGGTGATTTATTGGCCACTGGTGCAGCTGATGGTAAAATCAAAGTATGGAATTTAGCAAAGTTGGAGTCACCACTTGCACTCTCCTTCTTGTATGATGGCAAGGTGGATTCTGATTTTGGAAGAGATTACATTCAACCCACATGTCTTGATTTCCATCCAACTGCATTGAATGATTTAGCCGTTGGATATCAGAACTCTGCGGTTCAAATGTACGATGTGGTCACGGGCCAATTGAAACAAACGATTGCTCATGCCAAGGATTTGAGTATCAATCCAGCCACTCAAGTCAACACCATCAAGTTGCATGCTGAACATTCAATGCTCATTACAGGCCATGAAGACAAGTTTTTACGCTTTTATGATCTCAAGTCAGGTGATTGTGTGCATTCTGTTGCTGCTCATCCTGATGCCATTACTTCCATTGACATTGACCCATCATCCAATACACTTGTGACGGGTGGTCATGATGGATCTGTACGTTTCTGGGATAGTCGCAAGTACACTTGTTTACAGGATATGAATGCTCACAGACGCAAATTTGATGAAGGTGTGTGCAGTGTTCATTTCCATCCCATGCAGAGTTACTTTCCGTGGGTTGCTTCTAGTGGTGCGGACTCTGTCATTAAACTGTACAGCTAACTCTAAAATAATACACACAATTTGGAACTGGGACACTGGGGCAAGGGACTTGGGAGAAAAGCACCACAAATGGATTTACAAAAAAAAAACATTTCAACTCAACCCATCAACCCATCACACATGGTTACCCCAGATGAACGCAAAAAGCAGGTAGAGGCTGCACGTCGAAAGGTATCCATACGATCCATCAACCTCCCCCCTCTCACCCTTCCTAGCTAAAAAGCTTTCAGGAAAAACGTGCAACGGCTGGTACACCACCTCAATCTCCACACGTTGATCCACAAGCCAATGCTCCCATCGCACAGCCAATCGCACGTCCTTCCACCAATCTTGAAACAGCAGCACCACAAGTCGCACATCCCACGCCAGATGCACAATCTAACAATCCAATTGTATCATTACCACTATCTCCATCCCAAGCACCACAACGACACACTCGTGGTCCTTCAACCGACTCCACTGGGCCACCACTTTCCTCTCCCATGCTTCAATCTCAGAGATTAGCAAGAATTCCATCCAATGACACGTCAGCAGCAGCTAAACAATCTTCACGTCCATCAGGACATGTTGTTTCTCCTCCAATTGTACCCGTTGGAGCACCCGTACCTCCACGCAAATCTAACCATTCAAGGGGTCCATCTGATGCAGTGGGAGCGATCCATCGAACTGGATCTCCTTCATTGGTCGATATTACCATGGCAGGAGTTCAACGACGTGTTGCTAATATGGCGACGAATGCAAGTGGGCAACCTGCACAAACCAGACAACGTGGATATTCTGGTGGAGACAGTCCCGGTAAGACTTTTATCCTCTGGGTTGATGTTGTGTGTAGTGATGAATCCTGATGGACCAAGGCGATCGCGTCAAAATTCACTCTCTCAACAAATGTCACGATCTGCATCTGGACAAGTTATTGGAGATACAGGAATGATGAGAAATGATTCTAAAAAGGATCAAGTAGTATCACTTCCCTTACGAAAGGATGGAGTATTGGGATCGCCTACTTTTGCTGAAGGTACATTGAGACGTCGTGGAAGTGATGCACCAGATGTGGATGCAGTGATTGCATCTGCACAGCGTGAATTGACACTTGAACGTGCCCGTGTTGAAGAATTGAGGTCAGCATTGTCAAGGACGATTGAAGAAGCTCAGAGTGAAAAGGATGCGGCGATCAGTGAATTGATGTCACGTAATCAGAGCGAGGCTGAACGTATTGCAAGTGAGTTTGAAGCTACGCTTGCACAATCTGTAAAAGTTCATGCAGAGCGAGTTGCGTCACTTGAACAACAGGTTAATGCGTTGACGGTTGGTATGCAAGTGATGGAACAAGAAAAGCAGAGGACAAGTGCTGTGGTTGCTGAAAAGGACAACAAGGTGGCTGAATTGACGCGATTATTGGAGGAAGAACGCAAGAGCATGGATAGTCGTGTACAGGAGGCCATTCGGACTGAAAAGAGTGTGACGGAACGTTCCAAACGTGATATCCTTCAATTGCATAATGAAGTGGAAGCACTTTCATTGGATAAGGAGAGGCAGAGAGTAGAGTACACGGAGATTATTGCACGTGTGGAATCAGAACATGAAGAAACGCAAATGCAGTTGGTGCAAATGAGGGAGATTGTGGAACAGGAGAGAGAGAGGGCAAAGGGTGAAGTTGATCTTGTGATTCAAGAGATGGATGCGTTGAGAGTACAGTTGAGCAAGGAGATGGAGAAGGTGGGTGGATTGAAGAAGGAGGTGGGTGCAGTGAAGGGCCAGTTGGGAGACAAGGAGAAAGAGGTGAACAAGTTGAATCAAGTGGTCAAGGACAAGGTGGATACGATTGAGGAGATGGACAAGGAGAGAAAGATTCAGGAACAAGTACAAGGAAAGTTGAGGGAAGAATTGAACAAGGCGAAGAGGCAACATGAGGACATGTTGAAAGGAGAAAAGGAGGTTCAAGAGTTGTTGAAAGGACGTTTGAAGGAGACAAATGATACTGTAAAGGAATGGAAAGAGCGTCATACTGCTTCCGAGACTGCGGTTGCTGAGTTGCAAAAGGAAAAGGAACAAGTGGAGACAAAGGTAAAGGATTTGCATGCAAAATGGGAAGCAATCAAGGTGGAATTGGCAAATGAACGGCAGGCCAGTGGGATTAAGTTGACGGAATTGCAACAAGCACTTGACAAGATGACAGTGGAACGTGATGAGCAACTTGGCAGTGTGGCCAAGTTACAAAGTGAATTGCAAGAGGAACGCACTCGTCACACGGCTGCATTAGAAGCATCTCAAGCCGAGTTGACTGCTCTTACAGCCACTTTGGAACAAGTACGTACTCAAAATGTTGCACAAGAAACTGTGTTGCGTGAACAGCAGGAACAATTAACCAAGGAGTGTGATGAATTGAAGCACGTTTTGCAAGTAGAGAAGGAAGCTGCTCAATCCACCACTGTTGCATTGCAAGGTCGTATCACTGAATTGAAGGCCAGTCTCGCCACTCAACAAGAACAATACCAACATGTGGTCAAGGAACGTGATGATGAAAAGTTGGCTGGAGAACAACTCAAGACAGAATTAGAAGGTCTTAAAGATAACCATGCAAAGCTCGTTGCTGAGCGTGATGATTTGCAGGCCTCTAATGAAGCTCATGTACGCAAGATTGAATCTGTTGAATCCTCCATGAACAAGTTGAAGGAAGAAAAGGCCAATCAAGTCAAACAACTTGAAATTAGCGTCAATGAACATGTCCGTAAAGTTAAATTGATGGAATCTGAATTGGAAACAACGCGTGCCAATCTCGCTAAAGTGCGAAAGGAGAATGCAGAACACATGACCGTCAACGAAAATCTCAATGGTCAGCTCCGAACAAAAGAGTCAGAGATGGAAACCTTACAACTTGCAGTAGAAGAAAAAGAACGTCAACTTGATTCAGTCAATGGCAAGGCTCAAGAGACAGCGGTCAAGTTGACGGAGTTGCAAGCACTACATGATGCATTGCAGACTGCCAGCAAGAAACTCGAGACTCAGATTGACAAGCAATCCAAGGAACACATCAAGTTGAAGGCGGCTGCTACCAAACACGAACGTACTGCTCAACAAGTGACCAAGGAATTGAAGGAGGCTATGGATGCCAAACAGACAATCCAAGCCTCTTTGGATGAATCCACTGCACTCGTTGACAAACACTCTAAACAAGTTCAAGAATTGGAAATGGAAAATGGTCGTCTTCGTGATGAATCTCGTAAAGCCTATGGATTGTTGGAACAAAGCGAGAGTGGATTGGGTGAAATTGTGGCAGAACGTGATCGTTTGTTGATTGAACAGGATCGCCATGTCACACATGCAGCGAATATGGAAGCAGAATTGACAGCACAACAAGCCAAGTTGGATCAAGTACAACAAACAATGCAGACACTTGAGCAGGAGCGTGATGGATTGAAGAAGCAACATGGGCAATTGGAAGTATCCAAGCAAGAGGAATCGCAACGTCTAAAACGGTTGGCAGATAATCTTGCAAAGGACTACAAGGATCAACAGGAACTTGTTGCTCAATTGAAGGAAGAGCAGAGTGCTGCTGGTAAGCAATTGGAGGACAATGCCAATCAATTGACCCAATTGAAGGATCAAGTAGAGTTCATGACTGCTCAAATCAAGGAAACGCAAGCATCTCGTGATGATCTAAGTGCTAATCTAAATCAAATCTCCAAGGAAAAGGTTGAGTGGGAGCAAAAGTACAATCAACTTGCTGCAGATCTTGCTCATATTGAAGGTGATTTAAAGGATGCTTTGGTCAAAGTAGAGACGCTTGAAACCAAGCATCGTGAAGCAGAGGATGCTGCTGCTGTTGCCACTACAGAAGCACAGGAAAAAACGCGTGAAATTGAACGACTTCAAACCTTTATGCAAGGAGAACTCACTCAAATCCACACGACGGCCGTTGAAACCCTCACCAAGGAAAAGAATCAAGCCATAGTGCAATTGATGTCCGTGCATGAACAGAAACAAGAGTTGGAACATCAATTCAAGGAAGCTCAACAACATATTGCTCAATTGAATCAAGCCATGGCTGATGTTCGACATGAATTATCCAACGTTCAATCTCATAATACCATGTTGTCCACTGAATTGAAGAATCGTAGCAACTCCATCGTCTCCACTGAAATCCTCCTCACTCAAGAAAAGGGTGTAACCATGCGTCAAACCCTTCAACTCAAGCAATACGAACAAGACATTGCACAAATGAAGATGGATATCGCTCAATCCACCAAAGATCTCGTGAACCTCCGTGCATCCCTTGCAGAAGAACGTGAGCAGCGTGCTCGTGAACTTGAACTCACATGGAGTGAACAAGAACAACTTCGTGTCAAACGTGATGAAGAACTTACGCAAGTTACTCAAGAACGTGATCGCCTCACTGCTCGTGTCCAATCCCTCACCACTAAACTTGGTACCACAGCCAAGGAAAAGAAACGCCTTCAATCTGAATTGGACCAACTCAAAGAACGTAAATCCCTTTCCAGTTATGGTATTGATGACATTGAAGAACTCCGACAAGCCCACTATGAAGCACTCTTGACTGAACATTTCCGTGCTCGTGAGAAACTTGCTGCCACTGAAGAACAACTTGCACGTCTCCTTACCATTGCTGATGAACGTGATGCATGGCGCAGTAGTACCAAACGCCTTGAACGTACTGTCATCACCCTTGAAGCAGCTCTTGGTGGTCGATTAGAGGGTGCAGTGCCAACCACGCGTCCTCAATCCACATTTTCAGGTGCAACTCATCCACACTATGAAGAATGTTGTCAACGATGCATTGACCAACCCCTCATCACCATTTAACCCTCCCCCCAAACATGTATACCCCATAAAACTACTTTTTATTCATCCTTTCCTGCCTTTTCAGCAGCCTTCTTCTTCTTCCTCTCTTCCTTCTTCTCCTCCTTCTTTGCATCACCAGTGGCATACCCCTGCTCATCAAACATGCCAGCAAATGGATTCTCAGCAGCAAATGGTCTCTTCAAATCCCCAGTTGCTTCCTGCCCAAACAAATGAATCTTGATTGGCTTGGCATCAAATAAATTCTTCAAAGGCATAACAGCTTGAAACACTAATGGTTGCACATAATTCCATTTAAGGTGCAATAATCCAATAATACCAACTGCAATCAACACTTGTTTCAATAATTCATTCACTTTTTCAACATCGTATTCCATGACGGTCGTTGTAATACGTTTAGGCTCTTCACCTGAGAATGCGGGAGCTGGTTCAGTGTATTTAAGGACTGTGGTATCGTTTTTAGAACGAATGACGCGAAGTGTGTAAAGGTAAGTGACGATGAGGATGATTTGGGTTGTGACATAACCGATACGTGCGTAGGTGATTGTTGTTGGGTCTTCGAGATCGAATTGATTAATCTAGAAGGGAATGAGAGTGGTGAGGCATGAGGTACGAGTTGCATCATTCCAATTAGGAAAACGGCATTGACAACTTGGGAGGACATTTTTGGCGGTGATGAAAAATTTTTCATGGTGGATTTTTTTGGGGTGGGACTGTCAATTGCTGACGTGATAGTGTTCAAGTGTGTGTGTGTGTGTGGTGCTGAGCATCAAGGCAGTGGTGATATTGAAGAGGCTCATATAGTAGATCTTTTTTTATAGCGCATTTTGTGACCAGTCTACTTGCTCATGTGGATTCTTTAATGTGTAACCCATCAAAAACTAAAGTAGTCTAGAATTGCTTATCTGCCCTGGTTCGACTGCAGAGTCCTGTACGCCAAAGGGAACCTGATGAAATCTAGATGTAATTTTAGAGTCAGCGAGCGGATTATCTCGCCAATCACGTGCGTCTCAATTTATCCTTTTCGGTTCCCACTTGAAAAATTTTGCATACTAATTCTTTCCCCTCACACAAAAACTTTTTGCAGCACTTTGCAGCACCATCTCTCTCTCCATCATCCCCATGACCTTTAACCATCTTGTTGACTTGTATCTTCCTCAACCAACTCAGCTGCATCAGTCGCCACGGCACTTGAAGGTCAGGCGTGCTGGTGTCGAGCTTACGGTACCAGTACCCATCAATCTTGTGTCAGTTGCAGAACACTTGCTTGACCTCTTTCAAGGTACAGGACCAGTTGAAGTGAAGGGTGACGTGGCATCATCACTTGAACTTGCTGCAGAATTTCTTTTATTTATTCATCATCAAGTCAAGAACGATGCAACACCATCAACCACCAAGTTATCCTATCTATTAGTGGCACGCTGTATTTATTATCAACTCTGCCAAGATGTCCATTTTGGTACAATCAATCCTCATGCCGCGCCTGCTTTGATGAATTTACCTGATCAAGGCCGTCGTCGTTTGGTCATGCGTGCTTATTACACCACACTCTGTGCATTACGCGATAACGAGCTACTCAACACCTCAGTGGATGATCCATCCCCACAAAGTGCACTTGCACGCGCTGTTGTCAACCAAGAAGCACAAGTTGTTGCCATTTTTGGAGGTCAAGGCAATTATGGCAGTTACATGGATGAACTCAAGGTTGCTTATACCACGTACGAGCCATTGGTCAAGGCATTTATCCAGGCCATGAGCGTTGTGCTTGTTCAATGTGTGGAGGAAGCAGGCCCACGCTTCTTTAGCAAGGGAATGAATGTGTTCAAGTGGCTTGAACGTCCTGAATTGCGTCCTGATGCTGGCTACTTGATTTCTGCACCTGTTAGTCTTCCTTTGATTGGATTAACTCAATTGGTTCATTACCTCATTTTGTGCAAAGTATCCAACCAGTCTCCTGGTGACATGCGCACACTCTTTAGTGGTACTTTCTCCTTCCTCACTCCTTTAACCTCTTTTATCGTAGGTGTCACTGGTCACTCTCAAGGCTTGGTTACGGCTTTGGTGCTTGCTGCCTCCACCACTCATCAAGATTTCCTCACCCATTCCAAGAATGCTCTTGCTTTACTCTTTTGGATTGGGGTGCGTTCCCAACAGATTGTTCCCATGACATCCATTAACCCCGCCATTCTTCAAGATGCACTTGCTCATGGTGAGCGTGCTCCCTATCCCATGTTGCATGTGACCATGATGCAAGAGCAAGAATTGAAACGCCAAATTGCAGAGACAAATGCTCATCTTCCATCCAACAAAAAGATTAGCATTACTTTGAAGAATGGGCCTCGTGGATTCGTAGTTGCAGGACCACCTCAAAGTCTTCATGGTTTGAATTTGCGATTGCGCAAGATCAAGGCAGATCCCACTCTGGACCAGAGCAAAGTGCCTTACACTCAACGCAAGATGCGATTCAACCATTACTTTTTACCCATCACTGTCCCTTATCACTCCAATTATTTAACACATGCAGTTGAAACCATCATGGCTGATGTGGAAAGGGATGGAATTGTGTTTGATGGTGTATCCATGCCACTTGCAGTTTATGCAACGGATGATGGACGAGATTTACGTGATTGCAAGGATTTGGTTCGTGAAGTGGTTGAACAAATCTGCTTTAAAAAAGTGGATTGGCCCAAGGCCACCAGTGCACCCATGACTCATGCTGTTTATTTTGGTCCAGGGGATGGCATTGCTGTCTTGACGCATCGCAACAAGCTAGGCACTGGTGTTCGTGTTATCCTAGCCAATGCATTGGATGGAAAGGCACAAGATTTGCATCTTGGTTGCATGGCTGAATTACTGGATAGTCAAGACGGTGCAGTCAAGTATGAAGTGAACTGGGAAAAGGATTTTAGACCACGCTTACTTC
>QZWU01000102.1:0-36418 GCA_004114255.1 Acaulopage tetraceros
CCTTTGCAACAGTCCCTTCAATATGAGCTTGAACCTTGCATCCTGCACCTTGTCAAAATCACATAATGCCAATTCATCATTAGCCAACAAGGCCTTGAGTCCTCGTTTCGTAGATGGCAATGGAGTATCTGACAACACCACAAAGGAATCTAATGAATTAAACAAACACACCTGCAACAATCTCCCCAATTGAAACAAGTCGATAGAGTGATGAGCAGGATACGCCTTCTTTCCTTGTAATTCAGCAACTGCCATTTCAGGTGATAAAAATATCGCATGGTATGCTAAAAATAGTTCACCCACCATGCAACAATTATCAAAGTTGGCCAATTTCCATACCCCTGTGCCATTGGACATGGAGTACACGACTGAAGTGGATTTGATGTTGCAATGAACCAATCCAACTTGTTTGAGAGCTGCAAGACCTTCAATAACATCCAACAAGATGGTGACGAGTCTTTCTGGCTTGTGTGGAAAGTTGAGTTTCTGGTGTTCATAGAGGTTGATTGTACCATATTCTGAGACGGTGTATCCATAGGGAAACCAAGGCGTATTGGGATCAGGACGACTCATTCCAAAGATTTCAATAATATTCTTGTGTTGGTAGGAGATGAGAGCGCGTACTTCACGCATCATACGACTATGATCACTGTGGAATTTGATGACGACGTGGTTGGCTGGTGTGGAGGCAGGATGAGCTTTGAAGAGAGTGAATCTGTTGAATTCTGCAATGAGATCATCAAGAATGTAGCCATTGATGTTGGCACCCTTTTCGAGGGATGATGGTAAGAATCCTCCGTACCTTTTGGTGTACCGTGCTTTGCCTTTTTCTTGGGCAGGAAAGAATGATTGGGAAATTTTGGACATTGAAGAATTTATTCAACATTTGCAATCTTTGCAGGAACAGTTGGAGCCACAGCCGCATGTTTGAGTACGAGAGTCCTTCTTGTCACAGTTGCAGTTGGAATTGCCACAGCCAGAGCAGGAGCAAGTTTCAATGGTTGAGTGCATAGTTAGAGTTGACTTGATTTGAGCTTGATAGAGTAGAGGCGAGAGTTGGTTTGGATGATGGTGTGGAGAGAGGAGGTCATGGAGGGAGATTTTATAGGTAAAGAGTGACTGCTAATAATGACAAGAATGGCCGTGTGATCATTACAATTAAATCGCTCAGCAGTCACAATATTTATGGTTCCAAAAGTGGATGAGCTTCTTCATCTTGTTCATCCTGAGGACCTTGATTGAAATGCCGTGGTGATTGTGGCCATGCAAACCTAAAGAGTATTGCAAATACTGCGATTGAAGAGGAGGGAAGGATGTTGAGGTGAAACAGAGCATCCATAAGCAACCATTGCATAATCCGCAGTAATTGCTAATAAGGAATGAATGCAAGGAGGGGTGAGGGGGGTGTTACGCGTCGTTTCCTTAGTTGTCCAGAGGTCACTACACCCACACGATGTACCATATCTGTCCACAGAGCATACACAGCAAAGATGATGAGGACAAATGTGCCACCATAGCCCCATACAATCACTTCTGATGACCAGTCAGGTACAGTGATTAAAGGCCATACATTCAGCAACTGAGTGGTCAAGAGTGCCGTGTCTAACATGCCAAACAGTACCATGGTCACCACAGACACGATGGCAACGGTATCCAAACGAGCAAAGGTGGGATAAAGTGCATCATACATGGAAACTATCCATACGCGTAACAATTTCACTATAAAGAGGTCCACTATGAGGACTCCAAGTGCTTTGGACACAATTTCCACGCCTTGTAGCAGGTGAGGGGCTATGTGACCATCAAGCAAGTATGTGCCAAATCCACATGATAAAACTAGTCAAGGTCATTCCAATAACGGTATGATTACATGTAGTAGCAATCAGTGGCCAATTGTACACACTGTCCCTGTATTTGATACGTTGGACTAGGAATACGAGACAAAAGAAGCTGGCGATCCCAAGTGGTAGATGATGTCTCCAATTCTCCATTAAATTTCCAAAATGACAAATTTGATCGTGGCAGCATGTCGAACCATTTTCCTAATTGGATCCCTTTGGAATCAATGGATTACTCGTTCTAAATTGTACATGTGGATATCAGGAGCACTTGTATTGCATCTCATTGGTGATGTGGTTACACTATTACTTGATTCACAAATCATGCCCCATGAACTCGTCTATTCTCCACTTGTTGATCTCCTTACTGCACTCCACACGGTTATTCTTGTGGGTGTGGTGTCCCATCTCCTTCGTACCTGGGTAGATTCCATGTATGGTGCAGAAATACCCTCTCCATTCAATATGGAACTGTTGCTCATAACAGCAAAGATGTTGATTGGATCCACCATTTCTTATCATACAGTGTACTTGATTGTTAATACGTATTGGTACCTGGGTGGTGACAAGTCGGCAGGATGGTCCATCTTTTTATATGATTTGAATCAAGTTGCTTATTTTGTAGAGTTGGTTTTGGTAATGGTCCAGGTGTACAGGTCATGGTCCCAAATGGTGAATGCACAAGGGTTGGTGACCAAAGGACATATTGTGAAGCGTACTCAACTCTTGCATTTATTAGTAACTGTTGGCTTTGTGATTCTGATTCATTATACACAAGGCAACCTGACCATGATGGCACTCTATGTGATTATGTTGTGGCCACGCTCTCTAGTTGGATATGATTTTGGGATTGAAGAATCAGAAGAGTTGATAAGTGGGGACAATCAACCATGAACACCTTTTTCTTTTTGTAAACAAAAAAAATTTGAACTGATTTTCAGATACTTTCAGGGACGAGCGAGATCCATGCACCACAAACCACCCAAATCCTATGGGATCAGTCGCACGGGGCGTGAAATGACCATCCATCTCACTCCATTGGAATCCAAAATATGTCATTTACTTCACAAAGCAACAATTGAATTGAATCACGATCCACCCGTTCATCTCCGTATTGCAGGTGGTTGGGTACGCGACAAATTACTCGGACTGGAAAGTCATGACTTGGATTTCGCTGTATCTCACATGATGGGCTATGCATTTGCAACCTATTTGAACACATACCTCGAATCCCATGGCCATCAAGTAAAACGCGTTGCTAAAATCTCTTCCAATCCACAACAATCCAAACACTTGGAAACTGCGACTACACAAGTATTTGGTGTATTGGTTGATTTTGTGAATTTGAGAAGTGAGACTTATTCAGCTGATAGTCGCATTCCAACCGATATTTCATTTGGTACGCCTATGCAAGATGCGTTTAGAAGGGATACGACGATCAATGCACTGTTTTACAATATTCATACAAATCAAGTGGAGGATTTTACTGGGATGGGATTACCTGATCTTGCAGAAGGGATCATTAGGACGCCACTTGCACCTTTGGAAACTTTTTTGGATGATCCATTGCGCATGTTGCGTGTGATTCGATTCGCAACAAGGTTTGGATTTACTGTGGTGTCTGATGCACTTCAAGCCATGCAGAATGAACAGGTGGCACAAGCACTTGCGTCCAAGGTGAGTAAAGAGCGTATCGGAGTGGAAGTGAGCAAAATGTTACAAGGACCTGATCCTGCAGCTGCATTGGACTTGCTGTACACAAGTGGGCTAAGTAATGTGATTATGGGGCCAACAGCAGAAGGGTTCAAGGTGAATTGTGATATCGCTCATGCCTTGCATTGGCTACTTTGCAACAAAGAGTTGGATCTCACACCCTTCAAGGTGGATCCTTCATTTCGCATGCACCTTTTTCTCGCTTGCATGGTGTATCATACGCGTGGCCACATGGTTCAAATCAAACCCACCAAGAGTATTCCATTGACCATGCAAGTGGTGAGGGATTCCTTCAAGTTGTCTAATGTGGATGCAGAGCGTGCTACAAGTCTCATTCACCATGATGTGGAGATTCAACGCATGGTGCAAGAACCTGCAGGAGATGCAGTCACTATTGGCAAGTCTATTCGCAAGATTGCACATGAACACGGGATCCATGAGCATTGGCGTGCCTGTCTTCTCTTTAGTGCAGCCGTAGAACTCGCTGCTGCTGCCAGTAGGGATAAAGCTCCAACTATCCTAAGCAAGTACACTGCATTCATCCAACATGCTCAACAGCTCTCCCTGTTGGATTGTCATGCTTGGAAGTACATTGTGGATGGTAAGCAGCTTTCTACCATCCTCAACATCCCACTTGGACCTCGTATCAAGCATGTCCTTGAAGATGTGGTCATGGTGTGGCAATTCGAGCATCCTCAGGGCACCTTTCAACAGTGCGAAGAATTCTTGCGGGGACAGTCGCATGGTCTTTGACTCGGCACCACACTTTTTTGTCCACTCTTTAAAAAATGTCCACTCCTGATGATGAGGACATTAATACAACCACCACCACATCCATCCTTGTAACTGAACCATCTTCGCCATCTCATGTACCTGCCACCCTGCCTCTCTCTTTGCATAATCTCGATGCTCCTACACCATCACGTCCATTACCTAATTTCCTCTCATCAGTTGATCGGTCCTCCACCACCTCTGATAATCTCTTGCTTGTACCCATCCCATTAGAAAGATCAGCATCCGTCGCTTCATTTGCTTCCAATATTAGTGACATTCCTGATGACGTGGTTCCAGAAGTAGAATTACGCCAATTAGAAGTCGACGAGTACACAATTGCTGATGCACCTCGTCCCAACACTGCTTCTCGCATGTCTGTAGAACTGGCTAATCGTGCAAACCGTCGTACTCGGTCTCATACTGGTGGTTTGTCCATTGACACGTCACCTGCTATCATGAAGGAAGCCACACCAGAAGAAGCTCAAGTGCTTTCATCTGCTAAATCTCAAAAGAGTAGACGTCCTAGTGTAGCACGACTCAGTACGTTTTACTCCTTTTCAAGGGCAAGTGTGGATGAAGATGATGATGTGCGACGAGGTGAAGAATTGTATGAAGTCGAATACAACAAAGCTGAAGCAGAGAGCATGTTGACGCACAAGAAAAAGTATGCAAGCAACTACATTCGCACTACAAAGTACACAATATGGACATTTTTACCAGTGAATTTGTTCAATCAATTTCGGAGATTTTACAATGTGTATTTCCTCCTGTCGGCCATTTTTGCATTATTGGAAGCTTCATTGGATCCAGTGACTGAAGTGTTTCCATTGTGTGTGGTGCTCACCATCACGGCCGTCAAGGATGCCTTGGAAGATTATGTATGAACCTTATGTTTGATTTCTGATCCGAGTGTATAGGGACGTTACAAGCAAGACAAGGCTGCCAACACTCAACCTTACACGGTGCTTCGTAATGGTGAACCCGTCACCATCTTGTCACAGGATATCGTACCAGGTGACCTCGTGGTGTGCAAGAAGGGTGAAAAGATGCCAGCAGATATCCTCATTCTCTCCTCCTCTGGTGAAGAAGGCGTTTGTTATGTTGACACTGTTGAATTGGATGGTGAAACGAGTTTAAAGCGTCGATCTGCAGTCCAAGCCACCCAAGATTTCACTACACCTCAACAACTCTTTACAACCAGTGGGTACATTGAATGCGAATTACCCAATGAACGACTCAACATGTTTGAAGGTATCATCACTGTTGACTTGCCTGGAAGAGCGCCTGAAGTCCATCCTCTCAATCTAGAAAACTTGATGCTCCGTGGCACCTTTCTCAGAAACACTGAGTTCATCCATGGTGTTGTTATTTATGCAGGTGAAGAAACCAAGATTATGAAGAATTTGAAGCAAACTGGTCTCAAATTCAGTACATTGGAACGCAAACTCAACAAGATGATTGTGTACATTTTCATCCTCAACGCTCTTCTCCTCACCATCAGCATGATCCTTGCCTTTACCAATTCCAATTATGCTTATCCCAATGCCTGGTACATTACTGAATTTGCAAAAACACCCAAATCCGTCTTTGGTTTCTTTATGGTATTCTTTGTGATTTACACTTATCTCATTCCCATCTCTGTGTTTGTATCCATGGAACTGGTGCGTGTGGTACAAGCCAAGTTTATGATGTGGGATAATGGCATGCGGTCCAGTGATGGAAAGCGTATGCGTGTTCAGAATTCCAATTTGAATGAAGATTTGGGTGCTGTAGAGTACATCTTTTCAGACAAGACTGGCACATTGACTAGAAATGTCATGAAGTTGGCTTATTGGCAGGTAGCAGGTCAACAATTCAATGAAATGGAACAGCCCGGTGCACTCAAGACATTTGTGCAAGGTACTCCAACCCATGATCAAAGGCTCTGTGCACTCATGTTTATCCGATGTGTTGCTCTGTGTCATGGTACATTGCCAGTGTATGAAGGGGAAGGCACAGAACCCATTTACGAATCACCATCACCTGATGAAGCAGCCTTGTTGAATGGAATGAGAGATAGCAACATTTTTCTCAATGCGCGATCAAAGGATTCGCTCACCATCAGTTTATTTGGAAAGGAAGAACAGTACGAATTGCTTAATGTATTGGATTTCACCTCTGAACGCAAACGCATGTCCGTCATTGTAAAACATGCAGATGGTCGTATCTTTTTATTCTGCAAGGGTGCTGATTCCAAAATCATTCCACGCCTTTCTACCCATGAAGATGAAGCACAAGTCACTCAAATCCAAGAAGAATTGGAACAATTTTCCATGGGTGGTCTACGTACCCTCGTCATGGCTTATCGCGAACTTCAACCTCGTGAATATGAAAAGTTTTCTCGCCTCTATGACCGTTCTGAACGTGCACTCACCAACCGTGAAAAGAAGATTACCAAAGCCTGTGAAATCATTGAAGTCAAATTGAAACTCCTTGGATGTTCTGCCATTGAAGACAAGTTGCAAGATGAAGTTCCAGAGACCATCGAGTACCTCCTCAAGAGTGACATTCGTATTTGGTTGTTGACTGGAGATAAGCAAGAAACTGCCATCAAAATTGGCAAGTCGTCTCGTCTCTTATCGCCCGATATGAATATTCTCAAACTTAATGTCAAATCTGCACCTGAATGCTCAGCCCTATTGGATGAATTCATGGAAATTGTGAGGGATGATCACAACGCTCACATTCATGCACTCGTTGTTGATGGCGAATCACTCATCTTTGTCCTCCTCGTTGATGAAATCAAGGACAAGTTTCTTGAATTGGCCGTTCAATGTCGCTCTGTAATCGGATGCCGCGTAACTCCCCTTCAAAAGGCTCTCGTTGTCAAAATGGTTAAAAAGAAACTTCACAAAGTCACCCTTAGCATTGGTGATGGTGCTAATGACGTCAGTATGATTCAAGAAGCCCATGTTGGTGTTGGCATTGAAGGGATGGAAGGTGCCCAAGCAGTTCGTGCAAGTGACTACTCGTTTGTTGAATTCCGTGCACTCCGACGCCTCCTTTCTGTCCATGGTCGATACTCGTACATGCGCATGACCAACCTCATCTTTTACTCCTTTTACAAGTCCATTACACTTATCATTGTGCAGTTTTGGTATGGGTTTACGAATGCATGGTCAGGAAGTACAGTTTATACCGCAGCGTTCCTTACCCTTTGGAACATTTTATTCAGTAGCATTCCACCACTTATTACTGCAGTTTTTGATAAGGATGTTGAAGAAGACAAGATTGCAAAGTATCCACAATTGTACCAGGCTGTAAAGAATGGCAAGTTTTGGAATGTCAAGACAGAGTTGGCGTGGTTGGCAGCTGCACTTTACCATTCATTCATCATATTTGGTGGAATTGTATTGGCACAAGGTTCGTTCACGTCTATTACAGGTCGATCCATGGATGATAATATGCAGGCCTTTTTTGCAAGTACGATTGTCCTACTTGTTGTCCTTGTCAAATTCTCACTCATGAACAGACATTGGATTTGGATTACTTATGCATCACTTTTTGTATCGATTGCACTTTATGTGCTTGTGTTTTTTGGATTGGAACTCATCTCGTATATTCATAAGGGAACCTTTACACAATTGCATAATATGGGAGTGTATTATTTGGGGATTGTGTTGGTTGTGGTCGTATGTTGTTTACCTGATTTCTTTATCAAGTATTATCGAAGGACGTATTTCCCTGATGATGCCATGATTGTGAAGGAGATTGATGATCCTCTGGTGAGGAGGGACAGTGTGCTGTAGCAAGGGGAGGGGGGGGGTCCTAGGACTGTTTATAAAGTATTTTTTTTATTCTGATACTATGTGGAATCAGTGTGGACTGAATCAAAAAGGGGGTGGTTGGGTTGAATGAGGCAAAAGGCTTGTTGTGCAACGTTTACCATTGCATTTGTAGACATGTTGGAAGAACCATGAGGAAGTGTGATGGTGTGATCAGTGTGAACGAGTTGAGTGGATACAGTGTGTGAGTAAGTGATGG
The DNA here is from genome assembly GCA_004114255.1 of Acaulopage tetraceros. Lineage (NCBI taxonomy): Eukaryota > Fungi > Zoopagomycota > Zoopagomycetes > Zoopagales > Zoopagaceae > Acaulopage > Acaulopage tetraceros. The sequence goes on from QZWU01000102.1 coordinate 8,349, forward strand.
TGAGCATGACGGTTGTTTGAATGGGGAGGCTGGATAGGGTAGATTGGATAAATGTGTCAAGAGTGTCGACTTGAGATCCAATGCCAACAAGCAAACGGTAATTTTGTGGACATGCTTTCGTGCCTGGTCCCAATAGGATGGCAAGAGTGCCATTGTCAAGTACGAGGTGAGGTTCTTGTGCGAAATCAGATTCTTGTTCCAATTGAAGAATACATAATTGATGAAATTGTTGGGCTGAATCAGTGGGTTGATTGATGTGTTCATCTGTAACCATCCAGTCACACGTCACCACTTGTCCATCTTCCAATTCCAGTGCTTTATCCTTTAGAGTGTAAGAGTGCCCCATGATGAAAATGCCACCAAATACAGCAGATCGCCTACAAAATGCCTGACTGTATTCACTGAATCCGTAAATGGGGTACATGAAAGCACCTTCTGTACTGTATTTACCAATTGAAGAGAGGAAGGTACGGGCATCAAGCACACCTTGTTGAAGGGTGATGGAATCCAACGATTGAGTTTGAAGGGTCATGCAAGCAATGATGGATTGAACGAGTTCCCGTCGTAGTTTAAAGGTTGTGCTGAGGTAGTCTACGCATGATGTAGCTGCATCCACATCATCCAATGTGGTTTCGAGTAACCAGTTGAGACATTTCATCAGCATGCGTTTTTCAACCAATGAGAGGGATTTGTCAACAAATACATCTTGTTTGTTTAGGGGAACTGGTGCGAGCCCACTACCGTCCTTTACAAATGAGCGTGTTACCATACGGAATTCAAGGTAATTGGATACTTCTGATTGAATGATGGCTGAGAGTAGAGTGGAAGCTGCGAGGGATGGACGTGGTTGGAGGTCACAGGCGAATGAACGGGATGACACGTCAAGTGGTGGGCCAGTTGACCATGGACCAGAGGTGGAGAGGATGGAGTAACCTGACAACTGGTCATGTTGTGTCCAAGCAAGTAAATCGTCGAGATTGAGTGTGGCATCACAGCCACCATAGTTGATTTCACGATCCACATGGAGTACAGCGAGTCCGGATGAGGAGCATGCAGCTGAGAGTATGGCATTGGCCGTGCTTGTACCAACAATAATCACATCAAAGTGAGTTTTTTCCAAATTCATCTTGGGAGATATGAGCGAAGAAGCAGAATTTTCAAAGCGAGGTCATCCCATCCACTCTTGCTCAATTACTCGTCTAGTTGCAGGAGGCATATCATCCTCTGTACAATTACTGTTGAATGATTCATCAGTCGCATTGTATCGTATTCAAGAAAATGTACAGGAACGTGTGCCACAAATAGTTGAAGAGAGAGCAAGTTGTCATATTCTGATTGGGATAATGTGGCTGTAGAGGCGTCTTCAAAAACTAGAACAGAGGATTCAAGTGACCAATTTAGCATTGGATGACTCGATTGCAGCAGTGGAATCAATGAACAAAATCAAGAATTTGGAGGGATTAAAGTACTGGTTGCAACGTGTGAATAGCAGCATATAAGGGGTTAATGGGGGATGGATAAAGGTGTAAAAGTAGTTGAGAAATTCCTCCTCTCTCAACACAACTTGTTGCAAAAATGTAATGATCCTACCACACTTGTGTGCGCGTGTTTGATGGCACTGGATGACGTGGGATGTGGAGTGAGGACGCGTGGATACGACATGCAGGGACATGGAAACAGGACATGAAATGCAGGGGATCGTGGAATATGGGGATTATCATCATGATCCTATCCGACTCGACATGTACAACATGCTGCTGTGACCAGACCGCATCCACCCTCACTTGCCATCCATCCATCTATGGCAGTCATGTATCTACCACATCCACCGCATCCACTCACTCATTCACCTGATTCCACGTCATTCCACTCAATTCCACCCCTCACTCCCCATGTTCAGTCACTAATCCTATGGTAGGGTGAAAGGTGAAAAGAAGACCAAGAGATCCACGATCGCCGACGTCGTCACTCGCGAATACACTATCCACCTCCACCGTCACATTCACGGTCGCGGTTTTAAGGATCGTGCACCACAAGCCATCAAGTTCATCCGTGGATTCGCCAACAAGACTATGGGAACCCGTGATGTCCGCCTTGACGCCAAGTTGAACCAAGCCATCTGGGGCACTGGTATCCGTAATGTACCAAGAAGAATCCGTGTCAGATTATCTCGCAAGAGAAATGATGCTGAAGATGCAAAGGAAAAGTTGTATACTCACGTTACTTATGTTCCTGTGACTAACTTTAAGGGTTTGGAAACCAAGGTTATCGATGAATAAAGTGATGAGGGTGAGCATCTGACTGGATGAATTTTCTTTTTTTTGTTTACTGTTTTTTTTGTGGGGGGGGGGAATATGGCTGAGAGGAAGACTGTCAACAAGTATTATCCACCTGAATGGGAACCATCCAAGGGATCAATCAATACGTTTAGAGGGACACATGCATTGAGGGAACGTGCCAACAAATTGCATTTGGGAATCATGATTATAAGGTGACTTTTTTGAGATCAACACCAAATTAAAGAGCATAGGTTTGAAATGCCATTCAATGTATGGTGTGAGGGATGTCAGGCTCATATTGGCATGGGAGTGCGATTCAATGCAGAAAAGAAGCGAATAGGCAAGTATTACAGTACACCACTATACAGTTTTCGTATGAAGTGTCATCTATGTTCCAATTGGATGGAAATTCATACAGATCCAAAGAATACGCGCTACATTTGTGTCAAGGGAGTGAGGCAAAAAGTGGAGGCTGTGGATACTCTTGTGGATGCAGCTGCAGCTGGAGATGCGTTTGCACGGTTGGAGCATACAGTAAGTGACCAATCCAAAGCAAAGGAAGCATTGCCTCGGTTGACAGCACTTGTTCAAGATAGAGAGCGTCAATGGAAAGATCCGTTTAGTGTGTCCAAACGAGTACGACGTATGTTCAGAGATGCCAAGAAGGAACGTGCAAGTGTTCAGAGTGAATGTGAGGCATTACAGGACAAGTATGCACTGTCCATGCCCATTCTGCCGCCTAGTGAACAAGATGCTCAAATTGCACAAACTGTACAATTCACCAAAACCAAGGATGAGCATACTGCACGACTGAAGGTTCTACGAGCATCACTTTACCCTAAAAAGTCATCCCTAGTCGTGGACTATGATAGTGACTGATGTGCGTCAGAGCAACGTGTCCCAGCTCAAAAAAAAAAACTTTTCTCATTTCAGTGTGATGCAAGAAATTCACCCTTCCCCCCTTGATGAGTCTAATCGTACCACCACAAACGGTGATTTCGAGATGCGTCCAGCTCATCCAGGCAGATCAGCCTCACAGGACCCGCACAATCTCGATAAACAACATACATTATTCACTCGCATCATTGGTATCACTCCTATCCAACGTGCCAGCGTATTCACAGCAATCATTCAAGCCATCATTGTCATTACTGTCGAAATTCTCATCTTTACAACGGTTACAAGGGAAGAAGAAGGATTCTTGGCTAAATATGCACCAAATGGACGACCAGTTTACCTTGTCATCTTTTTATTCGCACAATTGTATCAAATTGTCCTTGTGATTGACGCTATTTTGGCACGTAATTCGTTCCAAGTGTTTGGATTCCTGTTTTTCAACATTTGTCAGTTTCTTTATTCGATTCTACAAATCCAACAATTCTTTTCATCAACAGAAGGAATGGACCGATCCGTTAAAATGCTCATTTATGTGATTGTGGTGTGCGCGACAATCCTTGTTGGTTGTGTGTTGTTTGGTGTGTTTGCGTACAAGTTGTTTCAAGAGTTTACGTGGAGTATTTATTATGATATTTCACCAAGTACGACGATTAGGGACATGTTTAGAGAGTATCACATCTTTTTCATGTTGCTCAAATTGGATTTATTCTTCTTTTTGGGATTTGCTGTACAGTTTATCATTTTGGTGAGTCAGGTGCCTGGATTTGAAGTCATTTTGACGATATTGGCAGTTCCTGTCTTGTTGGGATTGTTGATTGGTGCCATGTTTGCAGTTAGAAGAGAGAAAAAGGTGGTCATGATGGCGACAATTGTGGTGTTGTTTTTGGCGATTGCGTATTTCATTTTTAGAATTATTAGGATTTGGACGGATCCTGAAGGGCCTACACGGTATGGACCGTTGCGCGTTTACATGACTGCATTCTCTGTGATTTCACTTTTGATTAGTATCGTGTCGTTTGCGTATGCTATCAAGTGTTATCGTAATTTTGGAAATGGGTTAAAGGAGTTTATCAAGAGGGAACATTATGGACTGTTTAGTACAGTGAATCGCAAGTTGGTCAAGCCTAGAATGGAGTTGGATGATTATGATGATACGCCTGGGGTAAGTAGAGTTGGTACAGCTGGTACAGAGCAAAAGTTGACAGTGACATTGAGTGAATTGACCAACAAGTTTAAGCGCTCATTTACCCATACACCTGTCACAATGGCGCCTCCTCCCCTTCCTCCACGTCCTGATGCTGCTGATCAGTAATAATAATTTATCAACTATCTTCCAATTGCATTCGTCTACTTTTACGCACATCAAGGACATTTCTTTCTAGATAAGGACGCAGTCCATCACCAAAATTCAATTGCGCTTGATTAGAGTAATACAATGTTGTAGATACCACAAGGCATCCAATCACAGTACTCACAACCATGTTGAGCACACCTACCATCACATAAAGTATAATCATTGTACAAAAGTATCCTGCCAATACAATTAAACTCACGATAGACACTGTAGACCACAGATAACTTTCTCTCCTTACACCCACATATCCTGATATCCATGCTACAATAGTCAAGATTAGCATGAAGATTGTAATGAATAATTCTGCAGACAATTGAAGGCGTACCACTGCACCCTGTGAAATGTAACCAAGTGTGTCAATTATTCCAATTAGAGTAGTCAGTTTGAGTAGAGTTGTGAGGAGGAGAAATGTCCGATACTGCCGTTGTCGCGTTCCACTAGCACCAATGTTTTTGTAAATACTCCAATTGAATTCTTGGTGAATTTTAAAGGAGAGCAACGCATAAACAATGAGTGAGAGTACGTGCCATGAAAAGTTGAATACGAGCAGATGGTCTGTAGTTGACTGAATGCCCTTGGACAGTATAGAGGCAAATGTAAACGAGTGTTCGACTAAATCGAGTGAGGCTACCATTAGGAACGCGACTAGTTGGATCGAGTTTTGGTTGATTGCAGCATCAATGTAAAAGATTAGTGAAATAAGGTCGTCTATGAATTTGGCAAGGTAGATGACGAGAAGGCGATCAAGTGGTGATGAGCGATTGGTAACTTGGAAATTGATCCATTCGCCCACTATGGAATGGAGAATGATTGCAATCAACATCAATCGTTGTGAGCGTGTGGTACCAAAATACTAAGCTGGGATGACGGACGTGGATTGAGGAATAGTACTTTCCATGATGGCATGATGATACAAGGCAACTTCAGACATGGTTACCATCATCTTTTTTCACTAATTTTCTCTCATCATTTAATCTATGCTTGCTATTTTTCAATTAATCATTGACCTCGTGTTCCTTGTTGGTGTCATTATTCGATACTTGGAGTATAATGTCAAGTATTATGTGATCATTGCAGCTGCCATTGCCTGTACCACTTTTCCCTCCTCTCCTAATATCCATGTAGGTGCACTTGTTGCTGATGTATGCGTCGCTTTATTCAATTCAAATGTTCAACATCTCATCCCAGATACTCCAGACATCAACTTGACCAATCCACTAGCTTCCACCTTTGATCCAGAACATCGTACGGCCACTGCACTTTATTTTATCCTATCCACCTCTTTTGGACTGGCATCCTACCTCATTTATGATATGGTGGTGTTTCATGCATGCCGCAAGTGGATATTGTCCATGCATGGAACAGGGAGTGTCGTAGTGGATAAATTGGCATCCATGGATCGTGCACTTCGTGTCTGTATGGTCATGTTTCCACTATTGACTCTATCTCAGATTATTGCATTGTGGTTGTTCACATATGTACACATTGCTGCGATATTGTGGTTCATGTTGGCTTATGTTGGAACGTGTACGGGATATTTGGTTACTTGGGGAGTGATGCAGCGTATTCAATCTGTTGTCAAGGAAACGTCGAATGTGTTGTTTATGAGTGACAAGTTGAAGCAGCTCAGAGTACTTGGCATGTACGCATTGTTTTCAGTGTTGACTAGTCTTTCTTCTTTTATGAATGTGGAATGGTTGGTTAATGTTGGATGGACGCTTAAGATGTGTATTGCAGTGTATCCCTTGACATTTGTGGATATGGAGCGACCATGGGAAGGATACCAGCAAGTGGAGAATAAGGAACCAAAGATGGATATGGTGGCCTTTCTCAAGTATGAGGATGAAGAGGAGGAGGTCAATGAGGAATAAAAAAGGAGAGAAGACAGTGTCTGCCCTCCTTGTGACTGCTCCTCCAATCTCTTTTTCACACACACAAATGGGCACATCACAATTGATTTTGACGGTAGAAAGCCTGTTTCTATGTGCAATCGTGTTTCGATTCTGGCAGTATCAAAATCGATACTATGGATTCCTTGTATTTGCTTTTCTTTGTAGGTTCATCTCTCTCTCCCCTCTCCCTTTGTCTGATTGCATCTAGTTGCTTTGATTGGTGACATTTGTACAATCATTCTCAGTGATTTACTTGAATCAGACCCTCATCACCCTCATGCACTTTTACAATCCCTTCAAGACATTCCTCCAGACCAACTGGATCTCTCTAAACCACTATTAGAATTCCTTCCAATCGTACCAAACTCTTCAAAATTGCAACTTGGTGTCCTCTTTTCCTGCTCACTCGTATTCGGCATGCTTGGCTACCTCATTTACGACTTGGTTATCCTCTTTGCACTGCGTACGTGGATTGCATCCATGAATGCAACGGGTGGACATGTATATGACCAATTGGCTAAATTGGACAAGATTGTCATGGCCTATATTGTTGTGTTTCCATTTTATCAGAGTTTACAGATTGTTGCATTGACACTGGCCATGTTTTCATCCATGAATTGGTTGGTATGGTTTTTGTTGGGATTCTTGGGGACTTCTTCTGCCTACATTATCCTATTGATTGTCATGATCAAGATCAATAGGGCTGTCAAGGAAGCTTCTTCAGAATTGTACATGTCTTTTAAATTGGATCAACTCAAAATGATTTCGATTTATAGCATGTTGGCAGCTGGTTCTACAGTGTGTTTGTACCTTGGATTAGTGTCATTAGCTGTGGTTGGATGGTTTGGGAGGTTGGTGGTGGCACTTTGGCCCAATACTTTTGTTGGATTGGAAAGGGAGTGGGGTGGATTTAGGCACATTGGAGAAGGTGAGGACAGCGGAGTTCCCATGGAAGATTATTCACTGGGCCTTTCGGATGAGGAAGAAGGAGAGGATGAAGAGGTCTGAGTATGGTGGACTGTGGAATAAAGTAGTGGAAGATCCGCCTGCCACATGGACTGTCGTCACGTGACTTTTTCTCATCACTCTTTTTCCCCCTCCATTTTGACGACAATTGATGACTGTGACATGTTGCTGGAATTCTACTTTGGCATCTACGTTTTCATAGACGTTTTATTCATCCTGGTATTCATCTACCGCTATCGCCAATTAGGACACGGTTACTACACTGCACTTGCAATCTCCTCAATCCTCACCACAATTGCCATGATTGTGTACGCAGTGGCTCAAGTACAGCGTATATCCAAGGCAATCAGTTACCTAGATGACCTCATTACAAGAAATCAAACTCCGCCACGAGATGTACCGTTTAATTGGTACGATTTTCCATGGGATGACACATTGATTCACTCGCTCATCTCCATCTACATTGTGTGTACTGCTGCTAGTATGATGGTATTTAATGTGACACTATTGACTGCATTGAAAGAGTGGATCATGTCCACCAGTGAGAATTATTGGAGAATTGTGACTGTGAATTCTTTGATTGGGATGATGTTGACTGCCTGTACTGCTCTAGTAACTTGCATTCTATTGCAAGTGTTTCGTGTAGTGCAAATCAAGTTGATGATTGACTTGTTTGTTTACATGTTGTGTGGATTGTATTTGATGCAATTTGCGTACATTGTGTGGTTGTGGAATGTTGTTGGGACAAGTATCAAGGACAAGGAATTATGGCAATTGAAGCATATTCAAATAGTGAGATTTATGGCATTTGTAGTAATGCAAGTGATGTATGTGGTGTGTTGGATAGAGGATTATGTGACCATTTGTGTAGTTGTGTGGATTGGTCAGTGTCTCTTGGCGTCCTACTATGGAGTATTTAGTGCACTGGGTCTCAGGGTGCTGTAGACTGTGCATAAAAGGTAAAATCTTGCTTCAAAGAGATTTTCTTTTTTACATCAACATTCAAAACTGTCCATTGCTGGTACGATGGACCCATCTCACTCTATTTACGCTGTGATTGAATGTATCCTTTTCCTCGCATTTCTGTATCGCTGGAGGCGTCACATTTCCAACGTTTATCTCATCATCAGTGCCTCAATAGCCTGTAATCTGCAATTATCCACAATCAGTTGACTTTGTATAGTGTCATTTGTGTCCAATGTCGTGTTGGCTGTCCATATCCCAGGGATGGATTGGATGCATCCACCTTTAACCGCCGCCACATCAACTCCGACACTGGTCATTGTGGCTATTGTGTGCAAAATGTCTTCTCGTACTCTATTTGATGTCTTGATTCTCATTACACTGCGTCGATTGCTCATTAAGGAAGAGATTTACAAGGAATCAGGTCGATTCATCAAGTATTTCAAGACCATTTACCTCTTTTTGAGTGCTCTGTTGTCTATTATGGCCATTTTGACTGCATTATCCAGTATCCTAATGACTGTGCTACAGAGTACCTCATTGATTCAAGTGGTCAGTTATGCTTACTTGATGGTATTCAGCATTTGCCTTGGTTGTGCCATGTTGGTATGGAATGATACAAGTGTTCCACTTTATAAGGAATATGCCTTTCACTTGACCATGTTGGTATTTATTGGATTTGTAGAGACTGTTTTACAAGTCATGGGCTATGCCACAGCAGGTGTGAGTGCCTGGATAGTAATGCTGATAGTTGCATTTTTCACAGGATCACTGTTGTATTTGTGGAGAAGTGAAGGTAATGAAAAGGAGACTCTGTGGCTGAGTGTCAGGAGTGTATAGTGATCCCAGAGGAGAGTGGGTGGAGAGATGCCAGAGTATGTCAGGAGAGTGCATTAAAGGTGACATTTGACCAAAAGGGACTTGTCAGGGAAATGTGGCCCGAGTGAAGCGCACCACCTTCCTTTCCACACACAATTCATAATCACCATCTCTCTTTTTTTACCCGTCTTTTTTTACAATTATTTTGATATACTACGCGCTCCTCTCACCCTCAAATCCTTTTCTTTAGCTCCCTCTATAATTTCGTTTCACCATGGATGACAAGAATCAACCGTCATCATCTCTTTCACCAGCACCAATTAACCCAAAGGCTCGTTACCAAGCTGCCAACAACAACACAGCAGAACCTCCTGTCAAGCGCCTTGATGTGGAGAAATCTGCATTTCGTCTCACCATGACTGAAGATGACGTTGGCAACCTTGTTGATGATGGTTTGATGACACCAGCAAGTGAATCTTCAACCAACTCTACAAACAGAGGCTCCCTGTTCAGCCGTCCCTCTGAAGAAGGTGGATCCCTTGGTAGAAGCTCATTCTTTGGCTTTCCTCTTCGCAAGTCCAGTAAACCAAACATTTTACCCAGTCCACAAGTTCCACCTGTGCCAACCATTGCAGTTCAGGGTGCAACCAGCACACTTCGACCAAACAAGATCAACTTGGATGAAGCACTTCGTGTCAGTGTTGGTTCTCCTCTGTTGGCTGAAAAGATTCTGCAAAGCATGGAAGATTCACATGGGAAACTTGCACCACGAACCAGTGACGTGTCGCACGACGAATTCTCGCAATATTCAGCAATTGAGTATTCCCAAGAATTCGCTGCACAAACTGTCATGAGTGATGTGAGTGATGATGAAGAGGATGGCAATAGCAGTAGGATCATGCCTGGAAGCAGATCGCCATCAATGCGCCATCGTTCTCAGCAGGATTTCTTTTCCTTTCGAGCACGTCCTGTCCCTAATTCATCCTATCCATTAGAAATTGCAGAAGAAAGGGAGAATTTCAGCACCAAACTCGATTTGCTTAAATTAAGACCTACGCATTGGTGCTTTGTTTCACGCAATTTCAATCAATCGGATGCTGCTGCCTTCCTTCCTTGGGCCATTCCATCGACTGGTATGGTGACCAAGGACACGATTTATGCTACGAGTAACAAGGAACATCCGTTTAGCCTTGGAATGTTGGAAGATTTGAAACGAGTCAACTTGCATGTACCCTTGTTTGCACATACATTGGTGTTGGATGAGCAAATCATGACAAGAATTCATCAAGATCTGAAGGATTCATCAGAGAATTATGTGCTCAAATTAGAGTATGCCAAGTATTTGTTGGATCTCACGCGTTATCCCATTCCACCACTTCCAATAGAATCCGAAACACCCAATGCACCCCGTACAAGTGCCGTCGTACAGGAATCCACCTTGGAGTTGCAGATGCTTCGTGAAAAGTTGCAACATGAAGCAGGTTACTGGATTGAATACTTGAGTAGGAAGAATGTGCCTGAAGCCTGTTATTTGAAGGGTATGTGCTATTTGAACGGATTTATGAACAAGGAACCTGATATGGAACGTTCTATTCGTTGGTTTAGAAAGTCAGCTCGTGGAGAGTATCCATTGGCATTTGCACGAGTGGCAGAGCATTATGAATCCAGAAAAGATTATGTCAAGGCAGTAACGTTTTATAAGAAGGGATGCAACCTCAATGATCCGTACGCCAACTACAAACTTGGAAAAGCCTTTTTGCACCGCGAGTTGGGTTTCATCAGAAGCATTCCATTTGCCATCAAATTCTTATCACGTTCTGCAGAACTAGCAACCACAGCATGTACAGAAGGTGCCTACTTGCTTGCATTGCTTCATGGTGAACTGCATCCAACCATCCATGTTAACAAGGATCAAATCAGTCACTCTACTGCACTTCAATTGTTCATGTTGGCCGCTACCCTTGGTAATCGTGATGCTCAACGTCAATTGGGTGAATGCTATGAACAAGGCTTACTCAACTGTTCTCTGGATCCCTTCTTATCCATTGCATGGTACTGTCGTGCAGCTGACAATGGAGATGCATTCAGTGCCCTCAAATTAAGCAACTTTTATTACAGTGGGTACACGGGCATCTTTCCACCAGATGAAGTGTATTCTTTCTTGTGGTGTGCTCAAGCTGTTGCCCAGGGAGATCCACAGGCCATGTATACGTTTGGAGAGTACCATGAAAAAGGAGTTGGATTAAGGAGATTTGGTGGGGATTCATGTGATGTCAAGACTGCGAGATTTTGGTACATGAAGGCATCGTTGCATGGACACGAAGGTGCCAAGAGAAAACTCAAGGGAGGCAATGAAAAATCAAAAATGTCGTTTGGATTGTTTCATAACAGGAGGAAGAGTGCTGATGCTGCCACGATCAAGAAGGAGGGAGAAAGGAAGCGTAGTAAAAGTCTAGTGCGTGCATAGACACACCTCACTATACATTATACATATACATAAATTATAAATTAACAATTAAAAAGGAGGGTTGTGCAGCATAATTTTATCAACTCGTTATTTCTTTTGCTTCACTGGCTCCTCCTTTTTGACTTGCTTCTTTACTGGCTCTTCCTTCTTGACCACTGGTTCTTCCTTCTTTACTGGTTCCTTCTTGACCTCCTCCTTCTTAACGACAGGCTTCTTTTCCACTGGTTCCTTCTTGACCTCTTCCTTTTTCACAGGCACCTCCTTGACAGGTTCCTTCTTCTTTTCAGTTGCCACCTTCACAGGCTCTTCCTTAACCACGGGCTCCTCCTCCGTCTTGCCAGCTTCACGCATGTTATCAAGCATGGTATCCAAATGCTCAGCCAACATCTCACCAGTCAACTTGGTCTTTGTTTCCACATCTTGTTCATCCTTGATCCTCTTTGCTAAAATCTTGATATACTCTGCTTGAATCTCTTTACCAGCCTTTTCACCACGTCTAACATTAGCAACAGCAATGCGTACCTTGTACCACATGGCTTCCAAACCAGAATTAATCCATAATTGAGTGATTGCATTGAATGCATGTGAAATGCCACGTTTGATCTTTGGTACCAGTTCAGTTTTGAAGGCAGTGCGGAGTTGAGATACTGTTGGTTGGACGTGTGCCACATATTGTTCTTTGATGGTGGATGTAGCGATTAAAACAGATGGATGAATGTGCTGAAAGTATTCAACAAAGAGGCGGTCAATGACTGGTTGGACACGACGGTTCCACTTGGCTTCAACAGTTTGTACAAGTGGACCAATGACTGGTTGGACATGAGCTTGATAGTTATTGTGGACAGTTGCCCAAGTGCTAGAGACGACAGGTTCACCATGTTGAGTATACAATTTGTAGGCTTGGTTCACTTGTGGTGCGACATAGGTCGTGTAAATGGGTTCAGCAATAGGGTAAACAGAGGTCCAAATGGCATCAACGACAGGTTCAAGAGTATCTTCATAAAGTACATTGATGGTTGGATACAAGTTCTTTTGGTACGCGTCAGCCAAAGGAGTCATGTAAGGAACGTTTCGGAATGTCTTGCAGGTGACTGTTGGATTGGATGATGGGCAACGATGGAACAAGACCAACAAGAGGATAAGGATCAAACCCCAGGAGGAAGATGATGAGGAGGAGGAGGAAGTGGATGCAGACTTTTTCTTGTCGTTGGCCTTGACAGTAGTCTTTTTGCTAACGACAACAGTGGTAGCAGTAACCTTTTTGAGTGCTTCTTCCTTTTTAGGTTGCTTTTTGACCACTGGTGTCTTTTTGGGCGTGTCGACCTGTTTGATGGGAGCAGATCTTGGTGGAGTTGGAGGAGGAGTAGGCAACTTGCTTTCAGGTGCACGCGTTTCAACCGCACTGCTAGCTGCCTTTTTCTTTTTCTTCTTTTTAGGAGTAGATTCCACTGCAGTGTTATTCTTTGCACTAGTTGTAGTGGTGGTAGTAGTTACAATCTCCTCTTCTTCTTCCTCCTCTTGATCGTCACCAGCCAAAGCAGCAAAACCACCAGTATTAGAAGTAATCTTGGTCCATGAGGATTGAGAGACTACAGGTGCTGGTGCTGGTGCCTCGGATACACGCTTTGATTTTCTAGGGGTAGATGTTTTCCATTCTTCTGAATCGGCCATGGTTGGTTTGCAATTGCGTTTTTTCGCAAGCTGGTAAAGAGAAAAAAATCACGTGACCATTGACTGTTGAGCATAAAGTGGAACCATACACTCATCACTAGAACTACTCTGCTACTCTGCTGGGACCGCTCTCTACTAGCAGCAGCGTGTGGCATCCTCCCAACTTGTGGCCACTCATCGATGGGACCATTTCGGAAATTTTACAGAGGCGGCCCCACGCTCCTCCTCCTCCTTCTCTTTCCAACTTTTAACCAATCCAACAAATGGCAGCACAAGGATTCTACATTTTGGACAGCGTGTTTTATGCGCTCTTCTTTATCGGACTCTTGTATCGATGGTGGCAAACCCGCGTGATATTCTATGCACTATTCGCAATCCCAATATTCATGTTCTTTTTGGTAGACGTGTTTATTGCTACCAACTCATTTGGTGATTCTACACTTGCTGTTATCCTCGTCATTGGTCAAACTGCATCTCTTTTGGTGGCTATTACTACTCTTTTGATGATTCGTACTTGGATTTTGAGTATGACACAGCCTAAACAAGTTCAACCTGCCCATGCAACTGAGACTCAGTTCCATATGAGCCAAGGATTGCTCCGGACATGTTATTGGATCGTTCAGGCCATTTTAGTGTTTATTTCACTCTTTAGTATCCTTGGATTCGTACTATTTATTCTCCGAATCACTGCTGAACTTGACACTGTTTACACTTATATTAGTGGATTTGGTTTTGTGCTGTGTTCTTTGATTACATTGGCAGTATGTTGTGTACTCTTTGTCAAGGCTCCCACTGGTACTCCTGGCTATGGTGCAAAGCGTGGTCAAATGGCTAGATTGTGTGGTTACAGCTTACTCCTCTCTATCCCTGTGATTGTGTATTCTACTGCAGACTACTTTATTGCCTCTATTGTATTTTGGGCATTTGTTATTCTCACCCTTTATCCTGATGCTTTGGTGAATTATGACAAGACTCCTGAACGTTCTGATCCATTCTATGAAGATACTGAAGATGCTGCACAGCATGCTACTCCCTTGGACAATGCTACCAAGCAGCCTGCCATGGTGTAAATGTGACCAATAATAAAAGCAGTGGCCCCACCCACACTTTTTCTTTCTCAATCTCAAAATGGTCAATGCCTTTTTTATCGTCGATTTAATCCTCTGTGTGGGGTTTGCTGCTGGTTATGGGTTCTGGTGGAACAAGACAAAGGTGCAGGCGTATCTTCAATTAGCAGTGGCCATGATCCTCCTCGTCATTATTGATATCCTGTTGATTGCCAATGCGTTTGGCGGTGCAACGTATATCGCAATTGTCATTCTTTCTCAGCTCTCTGGTCTCATTATGGTGATGACGATTGTACAATTGATTCAGCAATGGATTCACTCCATGGAACACGAGTTACCAGACAAGTACCCAACAGCACTGCGTGTATGCCGTATCCTCTACATCCTCTTTCCTGTACTCGCTGCCCTTACAGTCATTTTGGTGATTATAGTGCTGGCTACCACTGTCGCTTATTCCCTGCTGATTTTAGGCGGAGTTTTGTCCTTGGTTGCAGCTGCCACCATGACTGCATTGACTGTGTGGTTATGGCTTGCTACGCCCAGTGGACAGCCTGCCATGAATGAAAAGAAGACTCAAATGATGCGCATGGTCATTCTGAGTGCCATCCTCATGCTTCCTGTTCTCATTTCCACATTTACCCTTTATTATGGAATCTTCTTTTGGATATTTGTAATTGTCACCTTGTTGCCTCATGCTTTGGTTGGCTATCCTGATCCTCCAATGGGTGGTCAAGGTGGTGTTGCTGGTAACTTTGTGGCTGGTGGAGGTGTTGCTCCAGGTGGATTGGTGCCAACAGGTGCTGTAGATGCTCAAGGTAATCCAATTTACTATGCACAACCAGTGGAAGGTACCACAGAATACGCCTATGTTGATGATACTGGCAGAGTTGTTGGTGCTCCCATGCCACCACCACCACCACCACCCAATCAACCTGATCATAGGAACTTTGGGTCAGTGTAGATAAGCAGAGAGTTACTGAATAATGGCTGAATAAGCTGAAATGTTTCACGTGTGAATTACATTATGTAAGGCCATTGAGAAATCGCGAAATGCGCGGACCCGAACACCACGAGATGTTTCGGTTTGAGGACTCATTCCCACAAAAAAAAAGGTGGTCTCATACTTTATAAACGTCTCATCTTGTCGCACTCTCCCCAATCAGCGCACCAACAACAAACCACCATCAGCACTCTAGCAGCGCACACACACACGCACGCACACACGCACTCTACTCTCTCTACCTTGAAAATCGCACACATGATGAGCGTTCAATTACCTCCCATTTCAACATTACATCAACAACCACAGGATCGGTTACCACCAATTGCACAATTACTCTCCTACTACCCACCTGCACCCTTTCACTATGCACCCCTCAAACCTTCTCCTTCATCATCCCCAACACCAACAACCCGTGCCTTTTCAAAGTGGTCCCATGATCAAACAGGTGCTCTTGTCAATTACTTTTCACAACCTGGCGTCTATACTCAATTCCTGAATAGCAGAAAGAACGAATTCTACAGTAGTATTGTAGTACTAGGTATCGTACCTGGTAAAGATGCAAGGCAAATCAAGAACAAGTTTGAGCACCTTCAGCGAAAGTATGAAGAGATGGTAAATGTTATGAAGGATATGGATGAGATGGAGAGTGTGAGGTATGGTACGACGTGGGCGTTCTTTGGTAGGATGCAGTCGTTTATGGGTGGAATGGAGGACAGGAAGCAAAGGAAACGAAGGAATAGTGCTGAAGCAAGTTTGTCGCCTGATGTAAAGAAAACGAGGCAATAACTGTAATCTCTTTTTTTTTGTGTATATTAGAAATACATGTTTTGATTAATTCATGTAATTTGAAGGCTGTGGCATTGGTACAGGTTGAATGTCTTGAGGTCGGATTGGATCAGATAAGGGTGGTGATGAGGCTGGAAAGAGCTCATGGATAGTTGGACGGGCTGGATGGGAGGAAGGAGGTAAGGGATCTGTGACTGGATAGATGGCCATGGTGGGTGATGAAGTGGGTTGAGGTAGGATGCCTGGATGAGTTGCAGGATAAACTGGCTGTGGTGGTGGCGACTGTTGTTGCTGCTGAGGCTGATAATAAACACCTGGTGGTGCTTGTGTTGGATGATCTGCAAAAGGAACTGCACCTGCCATCCATGCCTGAGGAACTGGTACAGGAACAGCATCATAATGACCAAAGGAATTAGGCCATAACAAGGACAATGCACCAAATAGAATAATCAAGCCAAGGATGGCACCCATTCCCACTTCTTTGGATTGAATGATGGTGACCAGTAGCACAATACAAGTGAGAAAAAGGAGTACAATTAACCGTGCCAATTGCATGCGTTTGATACTGTGATCACGCGTCGTACTTGACCGTATCAATTTGAGTGCACCAACCATCACCATCAACAAGACCACAATTAATAAACTTCCGAGGGCAATGTAAACACCATGATAGGATTGCTGCATGGTGGACCCTTGTCCATAAGCAATCCAAAACAGCATGGCCTTACCCACGGACAATCCAGTGACTACAATGTAAACAAGAACAATACCAAATCGCCATATACGGTAGGAATTTGGTAATATAAATGCTTTCATGGATCGCAACCATGTGCCAAATAGTACTGTGCAGGTGATGGGGTAAATGGAGGCAAGTAGGTACACTAGACCAATCAGGACAGGAAACCAAGGCTCATCTGTTGCAAATATACCAAGAATGTAAATTGGAATGCACAAGATGCAGGACCATGCAAAAAACAAATAGGCCCAAGAGTGATGTCTGTAGAATCTCCAGAAATGAATGATGCCAAGGAAAAAGCTGACACAAGCACCAATCAGGAAAAGTAGGCCATATGGCGTATTGAGCGTGACTTGCATAAAAGTGTTGTGCAACGCTGTCTGAGGTGTGCACCTCCTCCAATATGAACGTCTTGTCAGGTACCCTTCAAGCCATAAAATCCAAACTCAATCGACCTTCTACACCTAAACCATGCCCATTTTGTGATGTGACACAGGAAAAGGGATTTAATATTATTTATGAGGATGAGGATTTGGTTGCGTTTTATGATAAATCGCAAGCTAGCAAGTGTCATGTGCTGATTACACCCAAATTGCATATACTGACGAGTGTGGATGAAATGCAGGAGGAACATGTGGTATTATTGCAGCGTATGATGGATATTGGATTGCATATACTTGCAGATCATGACTATTTACCTAATGAGACAAAGTTGGGGTTCCATGTACCACCGTTTGTTAGTGTAAAACACCTTCATTTGCATTGTATTGGATTACCTATGGGATGGAGAGGTTGGCAGTATGAAGAAGGAAGGAAATGGTTCATTCCAGCGTCAACTGTGATGAAGAAACTTAAATATGGATATGCATGATTGGCCTTGCTATTAGTAGAAATGATTGTATTAAAAGTATACAGGTGCATTGCCATTTGTAGGTTGCGCCTTTTCATCGAGCGCTTGTACGTGTTGTGCAGTAGCAGGACCAATGTCATCTTCTTCATCATCCAATACAATTCTACGTGCACCAGGTCCCTCTTCATCCTTGCCAAGGTCCTTTTCACCAGTCAAATAGGGTTCAAGACCTTTACCAAAGTCCCTAAAGCACACAATGGCCATGATCAACGTTGCTACACTGACCAATAAGGATAAAATAGAAAAGACTGTGAGGTACACTGCGACATTTTGATACTTTGTGGCACGAACAGGATCGGTCCAAATACGCACAGTCTTGTACAAAAAGTAAAGAATGGACAAGACCACACCAAACATAAAAAAGATCATGATGGGTTTGCGTTCTCTTCTAATAGCGTATGCAGCAGATACGATGATTACAAGGGTGATGGGAAGTGCAGCAATGGTCAAGCCTTTCTCAATGTCTGTATCTTTGAGTACCAACAAGAGGAATTGCAAGGCGAATCCCAAAAAGAAGAATACATCCAACTTGAGCATCAATAAAAAGATGTGGTAATTTCTGTACATGCGCTTCTTTTGGATATCGGCACCAATCTTTTTGTAAATGCTCCAACCAAACTCCTTGTACAATTTGAGTGCCATCCAAGCATACACCAATTCAAATAATCCAATCAATACAACAACAATAATGACGAAAATCTGCATACGAGAGAATAAACGAATCCATTCTTGCTGATCATCCCAAGACAAGTTGTAGTTTGTGTTGATGGCTTGTCTAACTTGAGCAATTTGAAGAATGCTGTACATGAAGCAACAGAGGTTGAAAAAGACGAATCCCAGGACTTGGATGGTGTTTTTAGCAACAATAGCGTTCCATACAAGGACAACTTGGAAGAGTTGTGAAAGGATAAAGATGATGAGGTAGATTGGGAGACCACGGGCAGGTCCTTCACCAATATTGGCAATCTTCTCAGAGGTTATTTGAAAGAAGAGGACGCTTTCAAGGGCAATCACGACGATTGCTTCAAAGATGACCAATGCTAAAAGGATGCGCTGTGTGCGCGTCTGACCAAAGTTCTAAAGGGGGGGGTGATGAGAAATGGGAGAGAGAGAGAGAGATTACGTACAAACATGCTATGCTAAGAGGAGGGAGAATATAGTGGGATGAGAGAGAGAGAGAGATGGGAGACTGTATGCCCAAGATGGTGCCAAAATTAGGAGACGAGAGGTTTAAATTTAGACCACCCTCCAACCAGTCGCAAGTAACTGAGCCAACACGTCAACCTGTGGATTCGAGGGTAAATGTAGGCTTAATTGTGCCATGTAAAACATCCAGTCAGGGTGATTGGGGTGGTCATTCAGGATCTTGTGGTAACCATACCACTTTTTCCATGAAATGGGGTCACTTGAAATGCGACAGGATAGACGAGTACGTATGGATTTGGTGAGCATGTGGTCCAGCAAGGTTAATTTGAAGGGAGAAGAGATGAGTGACTGTAAAAAGGACTGGCGTGCCTTGATAGGAAGGTCCATGAGGCGTGATTGAAGGTCATGTACCACGTCCTCTAAAGTTAAACTATCCACAAGCATCTGGATGGCGTGTAGGACAGTAGGGTACATGTCCACATACTCGTGCTCATAGACATGGGAAAGCACATCCAACATACCCTTCATATGAAAGCGTTTCAGCACTGGTTTTACGTGATCCATGACGACAAGGCCTTGAATGCACTTGCATAGCATACTTAGTCTCTACTGGGGGTTAACAAGTGGAGCATAGAGAGCGCATACATGACGCATAGAGGGGTCATTTTGAAATGTTTGCAGTTGCTCCAATACTTTTCTTATACCGTCTTGTAGGTACCATCGTACAAACTCTTTGCCATGAATCAAATGAGGTGACTGTGTGATTTGATACAAGTAGCGTAGCATCAAGGGTGAGGAGATGTTGTCAATTGTGCAAGAACAGGCTTGAATCAAGTGGATTTCTGTCAAAATGTGCTCATTGGACAAATAAGTACGAATGCACTCCAAGTACTCTTGGTAGGATGCATCTGACCATGTTGCTTTTAGCGTCATGGTTTGATTGGGCAAGAGAACGCGCTTCATCCTTTTTTTTAAATAAAGAGAGAGAAAATGTCGATTGCATTTCAACTTGATCGACTGTTGCATCGATCAGAACACTTGGCCAGTCAGTCTGGAGATGAACATACAAAGCGACAATTAGCATCCAATTTGATACATGCGCAACAATTACTCTCATCAGTTGAAGGTGGCAAGAAGGATGAGTATATGCGTCGCATATTGGCCTTGAAGACCGTCTTGACGACACATGATGCCACTTTTTCACCCATGGATCAACAGGTTGCACGGTTATTTTCACTTGTTAGCAAGGATACAGCAGTACATTGGCTAAGAAGGCAACGCGGTGCATCACAACAAGTCAGGCAAGAATTGTTGGATGCATTGCCTGCTGTGGAGCAAGTACTGCCACCTACCAACAAGCACATGACACTGAGACAAAGGCTATTGACCACATCGAATGAATGGAACGAGTGGGATGAACACCAACAAGATGAACTGCTCTCCCTTCAAAAAGAGATTCATGGAGAACTGAGTGATGATTTGATTCGAATGGCACAACAATTGAAATCCAATACGCTTGCATTCAAGGACATTTTGGCATCAGATGCAGAGGTGGTTGGACAAGTACAAGAGGAAATGACTGGAAATTTGAGTAAATTGCACAAGGAAGGCGTGCGATTGACTGACTTTTCACAGCAATCCAGTCAAACGACGGCATTGACGTGGACTGCAGTGTTTTTGGTGTGCGTTGGATTTGCCATGACGTATACTGTGATGAAAATCTTTCCAAAGCAGTAAAAAGTGACTGGAATGGCCTCAAAAGGTACAGCTTGTTCATTAGTTGTTGCTACGCTGTGTATAGTGTGGGCCAAGAATAAAGTGTGGGCGATATGCCCTACAAATGAGGCGAATGGGGGGGCACGTGGAAAATCTTCTTTTTATCCATTCCAATTTAACGATTTAGAGATGCGTTGCTCATTCCTCATTGTGTCTGCTCTCATCATGACTGTTGCTATGGCTCTTCCCTTGTTGCAAAATGTGCCTACTCCCCTTGACATTAAGGATAATCCTACCTTGGGTGAATCGTTGATTGGTAAAGTGGTGGTGAGACGCAATCAAGAGCCTCCTTCCTCCCTCTTACCAGGTGCATTTGTATTGGAAACAGACTTGCCTTCTGGATATCGTGTGATTGGGCAGAATGAAGGTGGTACGGATGACTGGGTTCCAGAACGCTTGACCCTCTACCTCAATGGGGAGAATGCTGTCGAGTCTCTCATGTTTGGCTAGGTCTGTTGCAAGTGTGTACACACGCATGCCTCGAGCGCACGAGTGTCTCAAGTGGTGATGTTTCAACAGTGTGTGATAAACTCGTGTGAAACGAGCACGTGGCCCACATGGTTTAAAAGTGAGTCTCTTCCCCCCCCACTTTTATCACATTCACACTCTTTCAATCACATCATGCAATTCACGACCATCATTTCACTTTTCACGCTTTTGACTGCATTCACTGCATATGCCGCACCCACCACCACTTCCACTGAACTATCAACCAGTGAAAGCATTCCCACTTTTCCATTACGCCCACTTCCCATCTCTACCTGGAAGCGCCGTGCAATTGGCAAGCTCTTCCTTGGACAAGGTTCTGCTCTTCCTTTTGGCAAGACCGAGACTGATGTGATTCGTGAAGAGACTTTGGTGAAACCTTATCGTGTCATTCGCCCATTGGATCCTGTCACTATGGACTTTATCACCAATCGCCTTAACCTTCACTTGGATGACCATGATGTGGTGGAGAATGTTCGTTATGGTTAAACAGCATTATCATCATTAGAATAAAAGGTATCGGAGCAAGACCCTCCACCATATCCTGCACTTGCACCAGTGTCGCCCCATGATGCCTTTTCCAAACACTGTCCACCACACATCACCACTATTATAAAAGAGGCGACCTAGAGAGCAATCTCCAACTGGCATTGATCATCACAGGCTATGCAGCTTACTCTTATTATTTCACTTTTCACACTATTCATCTCATTTACTGTATATGCTGCACCCTCCTTGGCTGATCTAATAGATGGATCCTTCCTTGAATTACCAGTTGGCTCAACTCCTAGTCAAGCTACCAATCAAGTTCCCATCAGATTCTGGAGACGTCGATCTATTGACAAGCTCTTTCTTGAAAAAGATACTACCTTGCCCCCTAACAAGACTGAGAAAATGGTGATTCGTGAAGAGGACTTGCCAGAGCCTCTTCGTATTCTTCGTCCAGGAGAGCCATTCACTCTGGAAAATCCCAACCGCCTTACCCTGGTATTGAATGAGGATAGTATAGTAGTTGATGCTTTCTAT
This sequence comes from Acaulopage tetraceros, assembly GCA_004114255.1. Lineage (NCBI taxonomy): Eukaryota > Fungi > Zoopagomycota > Zoopagomycetes > Zoopagales > Zoopagaceae > Acaulopage > Acaulopage tetraceros. Next base: position 30,593 of record QZWU01000102.1, read on the forward strand.
GGATAAATGTCTAGAGTAAATAAATTCTGTTTGACTATTCCATAAAAATCTTTCTCACACTGCAATCTCAGGCCATGATTCCTCGATTTCGTACGCGTTTCCCCACCCTCCTGAACCGCCACTGCTCCTCCAAGGCATTTGATGCTGCTTCTGCTCGTGAAGTACTCTTGAAACAAAACAAGGAATGGGCAAAGTCAGTCACCAACAAAGATCCTTCCTTCTTTGCTCGTTTGTCCAAGCAACAGTCTCCTCAGTTTTTGTGGATTGGATGCTCTGATTCACGCGTACCTGCTAATGAGATTATCAATCTTCAGCCTGGTGAAGTATTCGTTCACAGGAATATTGCAAACGTGGTTTCCAATATTGATTTGAATTTGTTGTCTGTGGTGCAGTATGCTGTAGAAGTATTAAAAGTGAGACATGTTATTGTATGTGGTCATTATGGGTGTGGTGGTGTGCGTGCCAGCATGGAGAATAAGCAATATGGACTCATTGATAATTGGTTGAGGGAAATCAAGGATGTTCAGACACTTTACAAGGACAAGTTGAGTGCTTTGCCTAAAGGACAGGAGAGGGAAGATTTGCTTGTGGAGTTGAATGTGATTCATGGTGCTTTGAACATTTGTAGAACTCCGATTGTGCAGAATGCATGGGCAAAAGGTCAGCCATTGGCAGTGCATAGTTGGTGCTATCGATTGGAAGACGGATTGATTAGAGATTTAGGACATTTGGTGGAGGGGCCTGAGGGTGTGGAAGAGTTGTATCGTGTTGAGGTGGAAAAGGCTGTTCCTACTAAATAAGAAGAGTTTAATGTGAGGCTGTCAACAATCGCATCAAGTTTTCATAGGCATAACGTGCTTTGAATGCATAGGCTTGTTCTGAATGGTTGGAAGGGGACAGTAGGTCAAGCACATCATCGTCCTCATCCTCATCTTCAGGAATATCCCATGGCATGTCCACTGTGGCAATGTCCATGGCATCCTCTTGCACCTCATCCAATTCCACAATATCCACTGCTTCTTCTGATGGTATCCACGAGTCAAGCGGATCGCTTTTGAGTTGACTGTTGTGGCCATAATGAATGATGAATGGCATCTGGATGGATTGTGGTTCATTCCACTCAAGTGTGGGTTCAAGTGGTTCTGCTTTACCCCTGAATACTTGCATGGCTTCAGCAACATCCAACTCATGAGGTGTTGCAAAGTGTTTGACATGGCCTTGTTCAACTTGTTCTGTTTCAAAATACTTGATTTCTTCCAATTGATCATCCGATTTAAAGCGAACTGATTTCTTGGGTCGACCCTTTTTATCCAATTTTGCTGTAGATGTTGGCTGTGGTTGTGGTGGAAGGATAAAAGGCGTTCCTTCAGACTTTCGCTTTGTATGTCTTTTGAGTAAATTGGCAGCTTCTTGATGAATGGATGACTCTTTGGACACTTCCATGGGCTCTGCCTTGACACTGGGCTCGACCTTAGCAATAGGCTCAGTCTTGATAGTGGGTTGTTCTGCGGGTGGTGGTTCGACAGGAGGGGCATTGAGCAAAGCCATCCAATTCTTTTCCAATTCCACAGTGATGACTTGAATGGCTTCACTTTCCACCTCCTTTTGAACACGCTTAACCACCTTGCCCATCTGTGACTTTGCAAGGGTAGCCAGGTCCAATGGTAACTTTTTAAGTAAATCCAGTATTTTGAGTAAAAGTGTCCTATTGGATTCGATGGATTGGTCCTTTAATGCTTTCATGATCCACACACGAAGCACATCCAACCCACTACTCTTGGAAAAGGCGTTGATCACATGGATGTTGCGACTACTGTTGAGAATGTTGACAAAGTAGATACGATGAGTGGCACCAATGGCAGAGTCGTCTGTCACCTTCTTCATCAGTTTGTAAAACGGCTCAATGTTTTCTGGTTTGGCTATTTGACCATTTGGAGCAAGTAGAGGTCTGACTTGTCCCATGAGAAGGGTGATGGAGTGGGCATCTACTGGTTCAGACGCGTTGATCTCTATGCCAAGTGAGTTGAGGAGTGATCAAGTATACTTTTGTTGGAAGATGAGGAATCGGCAGTGGATTCTACAGACTCATCACACCACATGAAACGCGTGCCTACTCCTCTTCTTTTCTGTGTTCTCCATCGTGTCAATTGGTGGTGGTGGTCGCTGATCCATTTTGGCAGGGAAAAAAGTTCTTGTTCCCACATGGACAATTTTAACGACTCGGACATCATCTACTATGAAGACGCTTCAGCTCCTACCTCACCTGTTGGTGCATCTGATTCGGAGAATGAAGAGTCATTTATTGGCAATTACGCTGTGACAAATGGAAACAATCCACTTCAGGTGATTGCACAAGCAACTGATTTATTTCATGATGTGATGAAGAGGCGAGATTGGAAGCCAGTTTTACGCCACAAGAGCGGTGTGGAAGTGCAGTCCATCAAGTTGGATGGATCAAAGAGACCATTGTTTAGAGGTGAAAAGGTGTTTAAAGGCTGGAACAAGGAAGCTATTTTGCAAATCATTACTCAAAAGCACCTTTGGGATGATTGGCATGAGGAAGGACGTGTGTTGGACCAGTTGAATGCAGAGACGAGCGTGCAGTACATGGCCATGAAGCCTCAAATCATGTCAGCCAAACCAAGAGATTTTGTGGTGGTGGAACAAATCACGCATACTCCTCAAGAGATTGTAGTGATTGCACGCTCAGTATCACCCAATCAGCCCATCAATGTACCTGGGCGTATCCGTGAACACATTGCATTGGTTGCATGGAAATTGACTAGTGTGAGTGAGGTGGATACGCACGTTACTTACATGTTCCACTCTAGTGTAAAGGGTTGGATTCCAGGTGGATTGACTAATAGGGTACTTTCACGTCGACCAATTGTGATGAAGCGCGTTGAGTGGTACTTGGACAACAAGGGTATTCCACCATCCCTCAAATCAATCAGCACTGAAAAGTTGGAATCTGTTCAAGAGGAAGTGGTTGTGGATCCAGTGAATGTAGAGGAAAAGGAGAGCGTACCACCTGCCATGGAACGTGCTGTTAGCACTACAGCATCTGTCAAGAGCACCGAAGGTTCTACTGTGGACATTCCTAAAATCAGCATTCCTGAATTCAAGGCACCCCCTCCTCCCCTTTACTCACCTCCTCCCGTTCCCAGCCATCGGCATTCTGAAGCACAAAGATTGGCTCATGAACTCTATGAACGCATTCTTCCTTTGGATGACAATGGATGGAATTTTTACATGGAAAAAGAAGGTGTACGCGTTTACACAAAAGAAACTCCAGGTAGAGCCATGCCTGCTGTGCGTGGGGAAGCACGTATTGTAGGATTCACCAAGGAGGAAATGTGGGCAGTGGTAGGAACTCCAGAGTTTAGAAAGATCTGGGATGACAAGTTTGATGGTGCCATCATTCATGAACAATTGGATGATCACGCTTTTATTGTGCAATCCATGATCAAAGGCCAGTTCCCTGTGGCAGGTAGAGATTTGTGCCTTGTTCTTGATTTGTACTCTGATCCTGTAAAGAACGTTTTGGAAAATGTTGCTGCTTCTGTTGTGGATTCCACTGTTCCAGTGACCAGCAAGAAGGTACGTGCTCATCTCGACATTTCTGGTTGGACTATTCGTGAATCCAGTGAAAATGGTGTGCCAGCATTAGATGTGACCTACATTGCTCAAATCGACTTGAATGGCAGCATTCCTTCTAGTATTCTCAAGGCAGTTTTACCTCAAGGACCACTTTGTCTTGCCCGTGTTCGGGATTTTCTTGAAAAGCGTGGTGTTCCTCCCTACCTTGTGTATGATGATATTGACATGGATGGTGTTCGTCTCATTTCTCAAACGTATAATGTGGATACCTTCAAATTTGAAGCTGAAGGTAAAGGAATTGGTTGGGTTGCTGGAAGAGCAGGTGCATTGGCCAAAAAGAATTACAAATTGACTGTTGTGGGTGAGGTTGAAGGTATTTATCAGTACAAGCAAGATGGGTTTAGGGCTAAATTGGTTGGACCTCCTGTCAAAATGATCTTGGAACCCATCAAAGGGGACAATCAAATCATTTTGAACGGTCGCCCCTACATTCTATTGCAAGAACATCCAACTACGCCGCCGCCACCACCATCACCACCCAAGCCAGTTGCTATTCAAGAACCCATTGCCATCAAGGCACCTGTTGCTATCAAATTACCCAATGCACCGGCACTACGTGCAATCACTCCAGAACCACTTGCACTTCCCAAGGTACCTGGACTGCGTGCTTCCACTCCTGAACCCCTCAAGAGTCCCTCTGTGCGCAGTCTTTCTCCCATGCTCATGGATCCTCAGCATCGCTTTGCATCCACCATTGAAGCAGCTCACATGCGTATCAAATCCTTCTCTACCAAACAGCATTGGGAAAACATGGGTGAATCCAAGGGAATTGTTACCTATAAAAGACAGGTGGATGGTAGGGTATTGCCCATGATGCGCTGCGAAGGCAAGATTGAAGGCTTTTATCCTGAAGAAATCCTTGCATTTATCAAATCCAATGAATGTCGCAAGATTTGCAAGTTGATCTCCTTGTTTTTAACAATTGTGATTAGGGGATGATCGTTTTGAAAACGCCAAGATTGTAGAAACACTGGATGCACGCACAACTTTGATGCATTTGACCACCAAAGGCACCTTCCCCGTCTCACCTCATGACTACTCGTTGGTTGCAGAAACACGCGTGGATTTAGACACTGGCGCCTTGGATTATGTTTGTACGTCAGTGGTGGATGCCTCCATTCCAGATAATCCTGATGTCTATGCACGTGGCCATGTGGATGTGAGTGCATGGATCTTTGCTCACAAATTGGACAAAAAGGGAAATCCCATCACAGATGTTGTTAATGTCACTGCTATGGATTTGAGTGGTAACGTTCCTTCCAATGCTGTCAAGGCTTTTATGCAACAGACTCCCTTGGCCATTCAAAAAGTTCGTGATCTCCTCACCAAGATTCCCACTCCACCTTACCTTGCTCGCAGCAACATCAACCTTGTACGTGAAAAGTTTGATACAGTCAATGTGATTTGGTATGCGGAATTTGAAGTGGATAAGAAAAAACTTGTTGCAGGTGCTGAAGTTCGCCTCTGTGAGCGCAAAGTTGGTTCTGTCAAGGGCTTTGAGAATGGTTGGGCATTGACCATTGAGCCTAGTTCAGTTCAAGTGATTCGCATCAAAGGTGGATTCCGCATTGTACTCAAGGGAGGTGAACGTGCCTTTGTCAAAGTAGAACGTGGCAAAGGATATTCTGTAAATGGACAAACTAAAGATATTGAAGATTCCACAAAGACCACTCAAGTCGCTTCACTCGCAGCACAGCAAGAATTAAGAAGGCGCAGTGCTGTTCCCTCAGAAGCATCTAGTAAGCGTGATAGTATTGCATCACAGATTCTCATGACCCCCAAGACTGCCAAGATGGTTACTTTTCCTGATGTTTCTGACAAGGAGAGTGAAAAGGAGATTTCCACCACTGCCAAGCATCAACGCCATCGTTCCTCAACTGTTCCTTCCCTACCAGTCAAACTCATTAGATGGCAACGGTTGACTGATGCACAAGTTTTGTTCATGTTTGTCGTTGCCTTTTGTTTCTTTTACATGGGCATATTTTATGAGCGATGGGTGCTAAATGGCCTACTCAAGCATTGGTAAGATGGTCGTGATTGATAATAGTAAACAAAATCTTGTGATCCACTCTATAATGAAGCAGTATGCTTGAAGTTAATCTTACAAAGGTGGTTGCAATAAACCATAAAACTGTATTACCAATGGTATCCAAGCACAGTGTTCTA
>QZWU01000103.1:0-36259 GCA_004114255.1 Acaulopage tetraceros
GTATCCATGCCATGAATTCCTTACATCCAAACTTCCAACATCCAATTCCTTTTGTGCTTGCAATTCTTCTTCATCCCATGCTTCAATCCACTCTTCCATCATACCTTCCTCAGTCTCACCTCTCCATCCAATACCATTCCTACACATCCACATCCTCCACCTTCTACGCGTAATTTCCCTCCACACCACCACGGCAGATTTACGAATCGCACCACTGATCACCATGCGCAAGTACCTCCAAAATTCACAAACCACAACTAAACGTTCCCTACATCTGGAACACACCACACGTGCTTCATTCACTGTTGTTGGTGTCTTTTCTGTATGGTCATTCCAAGGTTCAATTTCATCTTCAAATTTAAGCATATAAGCACGCGCAATAGGATCTTCAATGGCACGTTTGTATTCATTGAAGGAACGTAGAGCAGCGAGAACATTGGTACACAACCCACAAATGATCTTCTTTACAGGATAAGTGGCAACTGGTCGAGTACCATATTGCGCCATGGTGGGTGGAGGTGCGTAGGCTTGTACCATGGGTGGAGGTTGAGCTGGTAAAAGCACATTGAATCGAATGGGTTCTAAAAACACTTCACCTGATTTACAAGCACCAGGCAGTCGTCTAGCCAACCTCCAACCAGCACCAGCAAATGTCAAGCATGGATCAATGTCATCTGTTTGAATGCGTTTGATGTACTTTGTTGCAAAAGCTGCATTGTAGGCAGTGGTCAAATCCGTAGTGATCATGGGAGGTGGCGACATGGGATCCAAACCAGCCAATGAACCCGCAATACGATCACCATGAATATTGGGCGTTACAGATCCACTTTTTGGAATAGGACGTGGCGTATTGGCACCTGAAATCATATTCCTGCCATTTGCATACGTAGCAGAAGAGTACATGGACGTTGTGGGTGACGTGGTCGTGCTAGACACAATGGATGAGTTTGGATTAGGAGCATTCAACGTTCCTGGAGCAGCCAAGAAATCCAAAAACTCTACATAAAAGGAATCCGATGGCCTAAACATCCAAGCAGGGCGATGCGACAAATTAGCCAAAGCATGAGCAGCTGCCAATTTGAGTTCAACTGTTGGAGATGTACCACTTTCAATAGATCGCATGGATTCCTTCCTCCCAGCATGATAAAACCTGGAAGTCCTCTTATCAGGCGTCGTTGCCTTCTTCTTCCATTCATCTGCTTCCTTTTCCTTCATTTCCACCAAGGTTGCTAATTCTGCAATGCGTTCACGTAGCTTATCATTGCGTTTCTCAACCACATCGCGTTCACGACGTGCATCCGATACCATTTTGTTGGCTTCTTCAAAGAGAGATTGAGTGAGATCTTCGATTTGGTTTTCCAAGTCTGCCTTTTGATGTTCGAGTTCTGCACGCATTTCTGATTCTTTGTAGAGTTTTTGTGTCAAGATTTGCATATCATTGCGTAATTGCTCAACCAATTCATTGAGATTGGTGGAGGGAGGGAGAGATGAGGTGTCGAGAGGTGGCTCTGGGGTGGTGGTGGATTTAGCATCAGGGTCATTAGGATCGGGTAATGCGTCAAGGAGATCGTGAAGACGGCCTGTGAGACGATCGTTTTCCTTGAAGAGTACGTTCATCTCTGCTGGAATGCGGTTGATCATGGTCTTGGAACGCTGTCTTGCAGCATCTGACACAAAAGAATGCTGACAGTTTGGACAAATGACCATCTGAGAAAAAAAGTAAGAGTTTTTTTTGAGAGGTGAAAGGGCAGGCGTTTTATTAAGAAAGGCCAATATGTGTATATAGAGTTTAGAGGGCAAGAGCACCAAATGCCACGGCAACCATGGCAGAAAGACCAGCCATTGGTAAAGTGGAAGTAGCAGAAGAGTTGACATTCAAAGTAGGAGACTGTGTGCTGGTTGGGTTGGCTGAACTTGGAGAGCCACTTGGAGTGCCACCTGGAGCAGGTACATTGGTGGTTACAGCTGGGTTAACCACAGTGGAAGTGGAGCCAGGTGCAGTGTTGGTCACAGTTGCAGGTGGATTGGTGACAGTTGCAGTATCAGTTTGAGTTGCAGTCTGTGTGGCAGTGAGGGTCACTGGTGGTGGAGGTGGAGATGGTGGACCTGGAGCAGGACCAGAACAGACGGCTTGAGCGCATTCCCGACAAGTTTGTGGAATGATGACGCACTCTGAATCACGAGGACAAGGTGGGCAAGGTGGAACAGCCAAAAGGCACATGACACATCCTTGTTGGGGGGTGGCGTTGGCCGTGTAGAGGGTTGAGATTAAGAACAATGCAAAGAGAGAGAAATGCTTCATGTTTTGAGACAGAGAGAGAGAGAGAAAAATGCAGTTGAGTGGTGCAAGGCTGATGCAACAGGAATTCTTCCATCACATTTTTAAATGGTGGCTTCCTCTAATTATAGCCACTCACAGCTCCAAAGGCCTACTTTTAGACAGGGTAAAAGAACATGTTGTACTATTCCTAGGGGGCCAATCCCCTTCTCCCCCTCAACAGACTAACGCGCGTCAGGGCGGCATTCCATTTTCCTTGACTGCTGGTAACTTTGCATTGCCATTATTACGACGGTAGAGATCACGGATCACAGCACGTCGCATGAGTGGAGGGTCAGTTGTAGGTGCAATTAAAGCCACATTATCTGAAATTGTGATTCTGGCAGCTTGTGTGACTGGAAGGATGATGAGAACGATCCACAACAAAGTTAGATTACACAGAATGACTTTGAGCATCAATGACGACTGAATTAGCTGGAGGGTAAAAAGGTAGATTAGAAAATGGAATTAAAGATGATTAGAGAAAACAGAGGGGTAGAGCACAGCATGTATTGACCGCCTTCTCTACTACATGCACACATACACAGAGACGACCATTAAACGAGCTGAGCCTTCAATTCATCCTCCAATTCATCAAAGTCCACAGTAGCCCAGTCAATATGCAATTCCTTTTGACCACGCTTGATTGCATTATTATTGTTCTTGATCCTCTTGATGGCAGTGACATCACCAGAAGCGGCGCGCTTCTTCAACAGGGTGAGACGAGCTTGGTGCTCATCAGTCCATTCACCATTACGGGCAGCTTGCAAATCTGAAAGGGAATGGTGGGGAGTTTGCCCTGGATAAACTGGCTTGATTGCAAAGACCAAGGCTGGAAGAACGAGGGTGGAGATTAGAATAAAAGCACGCATTCTGAGTATATGCACTGTGTATATATGAAAATATAGTTTTGGGGCTTGATGATTAAGTTGATAAAAGATTTTTGAGGAAAGGGCAGCAGCTCTCAAGTTAAATGGAGCTCCACTATAGCTACTTTAAGCACTGCCAACCTGTCACTAGGGCCCATCTACTACTACCACCACAGACCTCAGTGATGGTGGTGGTTAGGCTTCACATGCCCTGAAAATTCTTTTTTCCTTTCCAATTACCTCCATCACACTTTTTTCCCTCCCACTCTCTTCATAATCAAACACAAAATGGCCCAAGTTATCGTTGTTGGTGGTGGTCTCACCGGTCTCTCTGCATGTCATACCGTCTTGGAACGCGGTGGCCGCGTCATCCTCCTCGATAAAAACTCTTTCCTTGGTGGTAATTCCACTAAAGCAACCTCTGGTATCAACGGTGCCTTGACAAACACTCAAATCAAGCTCAAGATCCCAGATAGTGCTGAGATCTTTTATCAAGATACTGCCAAATCAGCCCGTGATTTATTAGATCCAGGTCTCGTCAAGGTTCTCACTTACAATAGTGCAAGTGCAGTTGAATGGTTGCAGGAAAAGTTCAACCTTGACCTCTCCCTCGTCAGTCGCCTTGGTGGTCACAGTCAGCCACGTACTCATCGTGGAAAAGAGCGTTTCCCTGGCATGACCATCACTTATGCTTTAATGGAGAAGTTGGAAGATTTAGCTCAAGAACAGCCCGATCGTGTTCGTATCCTCAAAAAAGCAGATGTAAAGAAGCTCATCAAGGATGGTGAGACTGTTGTGGGTGTAGAGTACGCCACTGCTGATGGTTCAGTGGGTAAGGAGTATGGACCTGTTATCCTTGCCACTGGTGGTTATGCTGCTGATTTCACCAATTCATCTTTGATCAAGCAACATCGTCCTGAAATCTACAACCTTCCCACCACCAATGGTGATTGGAGTACTGGTGATGGTATCAAAATGGCCACAGCCATTGGTGCCAATGCCGTTACTTTGGACAAGATTCAAGTACATCCAACTGGATTGGTGGATCCCAATGAACCTGATGCCAAGAACAAATTCCTTGCAGCTGAAGCATTGCGTGGCGTTGGTGGCTTGTTACTCACTGCTGATGGTAAGCGATTCTGTGATGAATTGGGGCATCGTGACTATGTTACTGGTGAAATGTGGAAGAACAAGGGTCCTTTCCGCCTTGTACTCAACTCTGCTGCTGGTAAGGAAATCGAATGGCATTGCAAGCATTATACTGGTCGTGGTTTGATGAAGTTCTTCAAGAATGGCCATGATTTGGCCAAGGAAATGGGTGTCAGCAGTGCCACTTTGCAAGCAACCTATAATGATTACAATGAAATTGCTCGTGGTAACAAGAAGGATCCTTATGGCAAGCGATTTTTCCACAATGCTAATTTCGACTTGAATGATTCCTTTTGGGTTGCAATTGTCACTCCAGTCTTGCATTTTACCATGGGTGGTATTGAAATTGATCCTGAATCCCAAGTACGTGCTGGAACCAACAAAACTGTCATTCCTGGTCTGTATGCTGCTGGTGAAGTGGCTGGTGGTGTGCATGGTGCCAATCGATTGGGTGGTAGTTCTTTGCTTGGTTGTGTGGTGTATGGTCGTGTTGCTGGTGGATCTGCTGCCAAGTACTTGTTGGAGAACATGATTACCAAAGATCCAGTTGCACAGCGTCGTCTTGCAGGCATTGCAGGTCATTTAGCTGGTGAAGAAGTTGTAGTGAATGTCAAGATTAGCAATGCTGCTCCAGATACTCGCATTACATTGGATTTGTCATGGGATGGATCCTCTACTGCTGGTGCACCAAAGGTCTCTGCTTCCACTGCTGCTGCTCCTGCTCCTGCTGCTGCAGTTGAAGCAGCAGCACCTCCAGCCAAACAGGAATTGCGTGACATTACTGCAGCTGAAGTTGCCAAACACAATAAGGAGAATGATTGCTGGGTTATTGTGAATGGAGAAGTGCTCGATGTCACAAAGTTCCTTCCCGATCATCCAGGAGGCAAAAAGGCCATCCTTCTCTTTGCAGGTAAGGATGCTACTGAAGAATTCAACATGCTACACAAACCAGATGTTGTTGCTAAATATGCACCTGAAACCGTCATTGGACGCTTGAAGAAATAACAGCTGTTGTTTATACATTCATTCAATCCAATTTGTGCTTTATCCTCTCCAATGCCTGTTTGATGGCCTTTACATTCTGAGACATGACTTGCAGTTCACTCAATTCCTTGTCCAATTGCTCACATTTGGCAATCAAGTTCAACGTGCCCTTTGAACATGTGTCAGAGTACGCCACCATACTATCCACTGCTTCGTGATAGAGTTGCACATTTTCCACTGTTAATTCAGACATGGTTTCCATCTGCTCTCGTAAGGACGAAAACATTTGTACCAAATCAGTCGCAATGTGCCTGGATTGCTCCTCCAAATGATTGATGGCGTTCACGTGTTGCCTTGCTTTGGAGGAATTCATCTGGATTTACGCAAGACAACAACCTTGGCCGTCACACCTTTTTTTCCATCAACTTCATCAATTACTTTTTTGTAACATCCACTCTCTGCCCACTACATCCTCCCCCCTCTCTCCCTCCTTCTTCCCCCCACTTTTATCCTCAACACACTACCATTTGGGTTCAACATACGCAAGCATCACCACCAGCGTATTTCGATCTCTGTTCAATTGGATCAAAATCTCATTTACTCTCTCTCTCTCCTCCGTGCATAACAGTGTCTTCTGCCGCAGCTCTCTCATTCAAAAAGTAGGCTAGCTAGCAGATCATTTACACCACACACCGCGTGCACTCACTCACTCACTCACTCTCTCTCTCTCAAGATCAACTTTTTCACGGGGAAGCTAGACTTCACCTCTCTCACTCCAACGCTTACCTGCGCAACTATTGTCAACGTCTACGGACTGATTAACCTACTCTCAACCCACACCCCTCCCCACCTCTCTCTCTCTCTCTCACTTTTTCTACCTCCTTTTATTACCATGCCTTCTACTTGTCAACCAACTACTGATAGTCTTTCCTTGCCTCGTAGCTTAAAGACCCGTTCTACAACGTATGTGCTTACAGAACTCCTCGTTCAGACCGCCAATGCCAACCTTTTTGTTGGTTATAACAAGGCTGAACCCTCCACTCCCCTTGTGTTCAAGCGTATTCCTCGCTTGGAATGCACCAAAGTAGAAGCAGACATCCATCGATCCCTCCCCGCCAACCCCTACGTCATCCCCCTTATCGACCACATCACCACCAAGGACTACATCTTTCTCGTGCTTCCCTACTACAAGAATGGCGATTTGTTTGATCTCATCATTAACGTCCATTCCCATGAAGGCATCCCTCAAGACGTCAAGGAAGAGTGGGCCACTAATGTATTTGCTCAAATGGTTGAAGCTGTACACTTTCTCCACCGTCATGGCGTTTACCATCGCGATTTGAAGCCAGAAAACTTTTTGATTGATGATCAAGGTCGCCTTCGTATTGCTGATTTTGGACTTGCCACCACTGATGCCAAGAACTCTGCCCTTGGATTTGGAAGTGAATTTTACATGGGCCCAGAGTCCTTTGCTGAACAAAAGGAATTCTTCACCCACAAGCGTCGTGGCTCCTTTTCCTCTGTTCATGGAACCCCAAGCCCAGCCAAGTCTGATGTTTGGTCTCTTGGTATCCTCTTGCTCAATTTGTTGTGTGGTCGTAACCCATGGTCCCGTGCCGTAGGATCCAATTCTGCTTTTGCTGATTACATGCGTCGTCCAGCTGCTTTGAAAGAAGCCTTTGGCCTCTCTGAGTCCGCCTGGAAGTTGGTGTCTCGCATGTTGCATTTGAACGTATTGAAGCGTGCTGATATCCGTGAAATCGTGCGTTTGTTCAAGGGAGTCGATTCATGGCTCGCTGTAGAAGATGATACACTTGCATTTGAGAATGCTCAATATTACACTGAGACCCAGACTGGTCCTCAGGATGTTTATAGTACTACCATTGTTGAAGAAGAAGAAGAAGAAGTAAACGACGCGTGTGTCGGTCGTAGAAATACGCTCTCTCAAGAACAAATTCTCAGCCATTATGAATTGGCATTGGATGAAATGGAGCATGTCTTGAGCAAGTCAGCTACTGTTGGCTACAATAATACACAAGTCAAGACGGTAGAGAAGAAGCGTACCAAGCCAAAGGTGCAAGTGCAAGTAGACGATTGCCCTTTTATGATGCATGATGATGACGATGATGGTTTGCATTCAGCTGCAAGTAGTGATGATGAGCCAATGACTCCACCTGCAACTACTCCTGTCTCCATGGCTGATCAAATGGAAGCTCTGTTTCACACTACCCCTCCTCCTCCTGCCCCTAAAAAGGCTCCACCACCCACCAACACCAAATCAACCAAACGACCTGTTGCAAAGGTCCCACCAACCCCCTTTTCCCCTCCAACTACCACCACCATCAAACAGAAGAAGAAGAAGAAGAACATGACTGAGTCATTTGAACCAAGTAGTGGCAAAAGAAACGTTACAAAGAAATCCCCTCAACCGTATTATTCTCCCAAGGAATCTCATGCGCCATGGTTGCGTTCAGAGATATCCTCAACTCAATTGGTATAATCTAAGGCGACCGTGAATGCTTTAATGTGTTGTGTGTGGTTTAATTGTGCATTTAATACTCGATGCACTCTTTCAAACCAACTCATTCTATGCTATATACTTATCCTTCCTCCTCCCCACTGTGATACTGAATAAAGCACAGTACCGTTGTCCCATCCGCCTCCCAAATATGAAATCTCGTATCCTTCGTGATTTGAAATACCGTGCAGCCTTTGCAGCATCAGAGATTGAACGTCAAGCATACCGCTATATGACACGTAATGAAACACTCCCTATACGCGTCCGCCAACAAGCTCAACTCTCCCTCAATTCCCTTCCAAGAGAAACCCGTCTCCACAATATCAAAAACAGGTGCCTTGAAACGGGTCGTGGACGCGGTATCCTCCGTGATTTTCGTTTGTGTCGCTACCAATTCCGTCTCAAAGCCCTCCGCGGTGAATTACCAGGCGTAATAAAGAGCACATGGTAAACAACAGCTTTTAATTACCTTTCCAAGTTGTCGGTGGATTAAAGTTTTGAGGATCACGGTACTGCTTGGCCCAACTCATAGAAGGTACGCGTCTCTTTGGATCTTGTACGCGCCATTCGTGATCAGCAGAGTATTTCCAAATCAAACCAAGGATGACGGAGGCACCTAATCCAACGACGAGTGTATTGCGACGCCATGTTTTTGGTTGTGCCCAGTATCCACCTGATGGTGACCATACTTGCTCATGGTATGCGTGGCGTGGTCCTCCTCCCTAGCAGGATTGATCAAGTGGATTCAAAACATTACCATTTTTTGCAAAGTCGTTTTCTTTTAAAAGAACTATCTGCTCTACAAAAAGTACTCTGGGAAGGTCGACTTGGAAGGCACAACTCTCGATTCAGGTGGTGCAGCCTCAAATATGTGATACTCTTCCTCCAATCCTTCCTTCAATTCCAATATCGATGCCACATTCCCACATCTGTAACAGTAATTGGGTGCAGACCACACCGTCACCAATTGCTCATCAAACATCTTCTTGTACCCTTGCATAACCAATTGATGAGCCCTTGCAATCATCTTGATCCCATTATCATGCACAAACTTGTCGACAATATCCTTGCCAAAAATAAACCCTGCACCCCTTGGATTCAGTCCCCATGCATCCACATCTTCATCAGGATCAGACCAAAGTAATTCACACATTGGTCCTTCACTAGGAACTTCTTGTTTCCTATCAATGTACCTTATTTGATCAATCTTGACAATATCGGGCGATAATCCACCATGTACACAAAAGATCTTGTTATCAATGAGTGCAGATAGTGACAGATAGTCAAAGACTTGACAACAACATCGCCACACCGTTGCTGATCCATATTTACGCATACATTCTTCATAAAAACCATAAACTTGAGTGATTTGACGTGATTCGTGGTTACCGCGAATGAGGAACATGCGGTCAGGATAGCGTACTTTGAGTGCGAGGAGGAGGATAAAGGTTTCGATGCTGTAGTAGCCACGGTCAACAAAGTCGCCCATGAAAAGGTAACAGGTGGAAGGGCAAGGACCTCCTATGCGGAATAATTCCAGGAGATCGTAGAATTGACCGTGAATGTCACCACAGAGCGTGATTGGCGTGTAAAGTTGCTGTACATTGCTAGGCAGGATCATGTGGTGCATATAGTGGTATGTACGATTCTTCAATTAAAATGTCGATTGCCATGAGACATAATTGTTGTACTTGGTTTTCAGTGGGTAATTTGGCTTGCATGAGGGATTCAATTAGTCTAAAGGAGGCATGAGTGACGCGTTTGCAATGTCATGCTCATCCAACATTTTTATTTTTGATAAAGAATTATCATGGTGGAAAAGTGCATCAATCATCCCTTGGTTTGATCCCGTTTAGAGATCATGTACAGGAAGAAGAAGAGATCAAGGTGCTGCAGGAACGATTTAAAAAGTTGGATAATCTCACTGCATCAGCCGTAATCCCCCCATTCTCCTGGCCACATCATCATCTGTTATAGGTGGACAAGCTCAAATTATTCGATGACCGCCTTGAAAAACTTGAAGTATCCATCTATCCCATCCACGAAGCAACTCAAGACTTGGCCAAGACACAAGCCAATGTCAACAAATCACTCACAAGTCTCAAAAAGGTAATCGAATGCTTTGATCTCGTCGGTTCAGAGGAAGAAACCCTTCTCAAAGGCCCTGAACGCAAGCTCGCACCTTACCTTGAATCCATGGACCGTATGAGATCAGCTGCAAAGTACATGTCAAAATCCCGCCTTCGTAGTTGTGAGAAAACACTCAAACAAGTCAATCAAATCCTCAAAGCATCCATGCAACACTTGCAAGATCGATTTAAGCAATTATTGGAGAGTGTCATGTTGGAGCCTACAAAGGAATTGTTGCAATTGTCTGCCTATCTCGCACAAGCGGATGCTGAGTTGGACTTTTCATCAGGATACACCAAAGTTTATTCTGATGTCCGTATGAAGTACCTTCAAGCCTCTATTCAATCATTGACGCACAAGGACACTGGTGATGATATTGCAGGATTCCAGCAGGGTGTGAACGATTTCTTCAAATTGGTTGAAAAGATGATTGCAGTTTCTTATGCTGAACGGGAACTCATGGAACAACTGGTGCCTGAACATGAATCCGATAAGGTTTGGGTCACTTGCACTGTTCCCATGTTTGAATCCTTTGTGGCTACCGTGGAAGCCCTCATTAAACAGGGTAAACGCAACCTTCTTGCCACCATCTTTGACATTATTGAAATGTACAACCATCTCAGAGACAAGGAGCAAGAACTCGTTCAATTGTTTGAAAAGATTCCACGGTCACGCATGATTGGCAGTTTGTGCACTTCACTCAAAGCAACCTGTTTATCATTCTTTCCAGAATTCTACGCTGAATTACAAAACAAGACGGTTACGCTTAGTGAAGATGGTGCTGTGCATGAATTGACCGTCTCTACCCTCACACAAGTCAAGAAACTCATTGATAACCGTAACATTAGTGAACAGACTCTCCACATGTTGGGTGATGGCAACTGGAAATTCCAAAAGAAGGTGCATGAAGAGTTTTCAGCCAAACAAACCATCTTGGGTCATTATTGTGCTGACATTATCAATTCACTCACTCAAGTCATGGACAGTAGTGCAAAAGGGTACAGGCGTCCAGGTTTAGTTGCAGTGTTCCTTGTCAACAACTACAACTATATTGCAACATGCTGTAAATCTCAAAACTTTGTGGATGAATTGGGAGAAGCCTCTGTGACCAAATACGATCGTTTGCTCAAAAAACTCAAAGACAATTATATGGATAGTTGGAATCCACTTGTGCAGCACCTTGCTGATCCTGCAACCCTTCGTGGTGGCATGAAGAACAGTCTTTCCACTGCAGAAAAGAATGCCATCAAGGAGAAATTCAAGGCATTCAATGCTAATTTGGATGAGATTTACAAGGAGCATTCCACCTACGACATTCCTGACCCAACATGCCGTGAAGAAATGATTCAAAAGATTCGCAAATTGATTCTTCCAAAGTACGACACCTTTGTTGAAAAGTACAGGAGCACAGATTTCAGCAAGAATCAAAGCAAGTACGTTGTGTATACGCCAGATGCACTCAAAGAGATGTTTAGCAAGTTGTTTGAAAGTAGAATGGGCAAGGCTGAGCAATTGGAGGATATGCTAGAACAAATCTTTTAATACATGTTGTCAAAGGCACGATCGGCATTGAGGAAATTGCGAGTGAATTGTCGAATGGATTTAGGAAGGTAGAGGAGAAGTGGCATAAGCCAAATGGGATATGGTCGAAGGATTTCTGTGCCTTGCATACATTCAAGGGGTTCCATGATCCATTCTGCAACCGTCATGGGATGCATGCGAGGAAGTAACCAATCTGCAGTATAGAAAATATTTGTAAACATGTTGGTGGTGATGAGAGCAGGTGCAACGAGTGTAGCATGAACACCATTGGCACGTGCTCCATAGGCATCCAGCTCACCCAAAAGTGTCTCATAAAAGCGTACGACACTGGCCTTTGAACCACAATATCCACTTGCTTTGACAACTCCAGATAATCCAAGACTACTTGCAATTTCCACAATATGGCCATTATTATTTTCAATCATGGCTGGTAGGCATTCTTGAACCGTCCAATAATGTGCCATTACATTTACATTGTATTGCAATTCTAAATCTGCACGGGTTGCATTGAGGATAGTGGAAGGACGAACGACGCCTGCGTTATTGACGAGAATGGTGACGTCTCCGAGGTCATGAGCCACTTGAGCACACGCAGCACGAACCTCTGCTTGATCTGCGACATTACAATGGTAGAAATGGACACCACGGACAGGTTCTTGAAGTGGCACAATATCCAGCACAGCAACAGAAGTTCCTTTCATGGCTAAACAGCAAGCAAGTGCATAGCCTAAGCCATTGGAACCTCCAGTGATTATAGCAACTTGGTTGGTCCAATCTAGTCGAGGACGTGGGTAAAATACGCGTCTATATGCACCAAGTGCAAGGATAAAGAGATACAAAAGTGCAATTTGCATGATGGGATCGTAGATGGAGTGGTCATTGATGGCAAGGATGGACACAATGAGCCCAGCAGTTCCCAGATTGGTCGATGCAATCAAGATGAATCGAATAATGGCGTCACTATGCATCTCTTCCAATCTGTGAAAAAATGGAAGAAAAATCAGCACGCCATCACTCGCGATTAATTAATCCTGGCCTAGGATCACACCATCAAAATCAATCTACGGTCCATTTGGCCAAATTACGATCCATCCACACCACTTACACTGTCCCAACTAGTTGATCGGTGCTCATCCACCCCAATTGAAGAATTACGACGCATACAAACACGTCAATTGACACAAGAGATTAACGCACTCACAGCACGGCATGATGCTCACCTCAAACAACTCAGGCAAATGACAAAGTCTGCAGCACTATCAGAAACCACTAAACCGAGACGCGTCAAACGGTCCCCATCACCACCAAAACGACTAACAGAACAAGATGTAGCCAATAATCCACTTGTACCACCCGATATTGACCTACATGCCTATATGGACCGATTTGTACTATTGGATGACATGACAAGACCACAGGATCAAGAACGACTCGTACAACACGAAGCATTTATCATGGAAAAGGCGCGAACCATTAAACGTGGGCATTTCAGAGATGTTCAATTTGAGAGTATGAGAAGGGCAGATGCGTTTGCACGACAAGTTATCCACCAGGAACATGAGTTTAAAAAGGCACACGCCTTCAAGGTTGCAATGGTCAATGCAAGAAATCGTGCAATTGAACGGCATTTTGCAGAAAAGGAAATGGAGACGGAGCGTACCAAAAGGGAAGAAGAAGGTCATGGTAGGAGGATTGCGAGGACGATTGGGAGGATGGTGATGAATCAATGGGAATTGGCTGAAAAGGTCGTACTTGCTCAATTGAAGGAAAAGGAACAATTGGAAGAAAAGGAAGCTGGATTGGAGAGGTTGAATACTTTAGTGGAGCATTCTGCGAATATTCTGTCAACGCGGAGGGAAATGTTGGTGGAAGGTGGAATGAAGAGAAAGGCAGTGGAAGAGTTGGAAGAGGATCGAGTGGAAAAGAAGAGTAGAGAGACCAGTGATGATGAGGAGGAGGAGGAGGAAGAAGAAGAAGTGACGCTGAATATTGCAAGGGACAAGCTATTGAACGATTTGGGGGAAACGAGCATGCAAAACGTTCACGTACCCTTCCTCCTCAAACATTCCTTGCGAGAGTACCAACTATCTGGACTGAAATGGCTGGTGAACTTGTACGAAACGCAATCCAGTGGAATCCTCGCTGATGAAATGGGTCTAGGTAAAACCATCCAAACCATCGCACTCTTTGCTTACTTGGCAGTCTATTGTGGCATTTGGGGACCTCATCTCGTGGTTGCACCTACCAGCGTAGTGGTGAATTGGGAACGTGAATTCAAAAAGTGGTGTCCTGGTTTCAAAATCCTCACCTATACCGGAAGTGTCATGGAACGTGCTGAAAAGCGTAAAGGATGGTCCAAGGATAACGCATTTCATGTGTGCCTCACCTCCTACCAACTGGCATTAGCGGATCAAAAGATCTTTAGGAGGCGACCTTGGTGTTACCTTGTCTTGGATGAAGGCCATTACATTAAGAATTTCATGAGTCAAAGGTGGCAAGCACTTTTATCCTTCAACTCACAGCGCCGTCTGATCCTCACAGGTACACCACTGCAAAACAACCTCACAGAACTATGGTCACTCTTGTACTTTTTGATGCCAGACAAGAGCTCGGGTGCACTGCCCGAAGGATTTGCTTCAAGAAAAGAGTTCAAAGAGTGGTTTGGTGAGTCCATTACGCGTCTCATTGAACACGATGAACTGAATACGGAGACGGAATCTTCCATCAAACGCCTGCACACCATCCTACGACCATTTATGCTGAGGCGCATGAAGGCACAAGTGGAGAAACAGTTGCCTAAAAAGTATGAACATTTGGTACTGTGCACATTATCCAAACGACAACAGTACCTTTATGATGACTTTTTATCAAGGGCAAAGTCACAGAATTCAGCACAAGCAAGTTATTTGAGTGTGATTAATGTGATTATGCAATTGAGAAAGATTTGCAATCATCCTAATCTGATTACAGAGCGACCTGTCGCAAGTCCATTTGTGGCCACTGATAATGCGTTGATTGGATATGAAAGTACATATGATGCAGTCAGGCGACTATTTAAACAGGATGACAAGTTGGATTTGACACATATGCCAAGGCAACAACCCTATCCACCACGACCTACCAACATCCCACTTGTTGATGAAGAATTTGTGGATTTCGATATGAGTGGACTTGGCATTTGGCGCATTCCACAACGCATCATCCTGCCAACAGATCCATGTGCGTACAACCGTCACCCTGTCCTCACTATGGATCAACCCAACTTTCTCAGCCTGGTTCAACCTCATCTCACCACAGCAACGCTCCTCACTACATCCTACGACTACGACATGTACAATTTTTGTATCCCACGTGCCATCTGCATCCCATCCACCACCCACACTACTTCAATACCATCCACATGGACCCTTCCACCCATTCGTCCCTGGTTAAACTTTCCTGATGGCTGGCTCCTCCAACACGACTGTGGTAAACTTCACACACTCTACCAACTCCTCCTTCAACTCTCACAAAACAATCACCGCATCCTCATTTTTACTCAAATGACACGAATGCTCGACATTCTCGAATCCTTTCTCAACATGCATGGTATGCGCTATCTCCGACTAGACGGCTCTACACCAGTTGACCAACGCCTCGTCCTCACAGAACGTTTTAACAATGATCCAAAAATCCTCGTCTTCATCTCCTCAACTCGTGCAGGTGGAATTGGCGTCAATCTCACAGGTGCCGATACAGTCGTCTTTTACGATTCAGACTGGTCATATCAAATGGATAAACAATGTCAAGACAGATGTCATCGAATTGGACAAACTCGGAATGTCCACATTTACCGCCTCGTATGTCAACACACAATCGAAGATGCAATCCTAAGGAAATCAAACCAAAAACGTATGCTTGATAATGTTGTCATTCAACAAGGTGAATTCACGACTGATTATTTAGAAAAAGTGGATTGGAGGGATGTGTTGGGCATGGAAACGCAAGTTGAGATCAAGAGGGATGAGTTTGAAGGTGCGATTGTGCAGGTTGAAGATGATGTTGATGTGGAAGCATTGAGGTTGGCAGAAATGGAGATGAAGAGAGAAAAGTTGGTATTGGATGCAGAGCAAGGAGATCAAGGGGAAAAAGAGGAGGAGGAGGAAGAGGGGGAGGAAGAAGAAGGTGGAGATGTGAATGACTATATGATCAATTTTATCAAAAGTGGTGAATGGATACGATGATTAAATAATCTTCCATTGAATCAAAGTGGCATCCAATCCACCAACTGACAATGCAAACTTGCCACTTGCTGAAAAGGCAACTTGAGTGACATGGTTACCATGACCCTGATAATTTTTACTAGGAGAATCATCTTGAGCTGCAGGGTAACTAAAGAGTGAAACGGTACTATTGTCATCACCAGAAAGGAGGAGGGTGGATGATGGATTGCGTGCAACTGCATTGATATCTTGACCATTCATACCTTGTTTCCAGACACCAATGGTTGGCCATGCAGTGGTGAGGTCCATGGAAGCCCATTTGACATCGGCAAGTTCAGAGGCATGGGGTAATTGGCGACAGGTTGGCATGTCCCAGAACAAAAGTTCATGATCAACACTATTAGATTGAAGGTAATGGGAATCAAGGGACCAGTCAAGAGCAGCAACACGACTGGCATGGCCCTTGCATTTACCAACGAGTTTCCAATCAGAAGTGGAATAAAGGTCAATAGTGGCTTCTGTACTAAAGACAGAAATGGCGAGATGGGCATTGTCAGGTGAGAACTTGAGTGGTTTGACACCTTGCATGGCGGATGTTTCGGATACTTTGAATTGGTGAACAAGTTCCATAGAGGACGCATCAAGAATAAAGACTTGATTGTCTTGAGAAGTTGCTGCAATGAATTTGGCATCAGAGGAGTAAGTGACAGCACCTAATCCTACATTGAGGTTGATGGATCCAGCAAGTTGCTTGTTGATGAGGTCCCATTTCATCACTTGCCCATCTTGAGATGCAGTGGCACATTCATCGAGCGCTGGATGGGCAGCAAGTCCCCACAATTCAGCGTCCTTGATGGAAGAATGACTTTGCGCTGCAATGAAGGCAGCAGTGCCATTGATGATGGTAATGGTGGAATCTTCAAAACCAACAGCAATGCTATTACCATCCACAGAAAGTGCACGAGCAGAAATACCCTCCCTTTCCAACAAGGGTTGAGGTGCATCTCCTCCCTTGTGAAGCAACACAATGCCATCCTTGCCTGCAGTCACCAAATCACCATCAGCATTGAAATCAAGAGCAAACACACCGCCTGCATGCACAACAGAAGTTGCCTTGACCACTTCTCTCTTGACAATATCCCAATGGTACACTTCACCATTAAAAGTGCCTGTGCAAAACTGTCCAGAAGGTGCAAATCCACCACACAACAACGTTTGAATGGATCCAAGTTTACCAAATACTCCCTTGTTGGAAGTAAAGGATTTGGTAGTAGGATCAAATTGCCAAAACTTGATATGCTTCACACCAAGTGTCACAAACACATTTGGATTGGTGGGATGAGGAACGACATCCAAAACCTTGTCAGAATGTCCTGAAATACTAGCCAATGGTTTGTTGCTGCTCTTGTAGTCAAAAATGGCAATCGTGTGGTCATTGTCCGTACCAACGGCAATCAAATACTTGCTTCCTTCATCCTTATTTGCAGGAGCACTGAAGGCAAGTGCAGCAATACTGTGCATACCACGACCACAATCCAACTTGGCAATCGCATCTTGTTCAGGTTGAGCCAATGACCACACCATAACCGTGACTGATGCATTCTTGTCATTGTTGTTGGTCACAGCATCGCCTGTTGCAGCGTACTGTTTAGTGGCATCCAATGCAATATCAAGGATACCGGCACCACCATGGCCTCTAAAGAAACGTTGTTGGGCACCAGACTGAGCATCTTGCACAATACCAACTGCAGCAGTGTGATAAACCAATTTGTTACCTCCTTCAAACAAGTACACATTGCTACGACAGTTGCGAGCACGATAACCATAAACATGATGCATTTCCAAGGATTCTTTTGGTACTTGTTTAGCACTTGCAGTATAATCAGAAGGTGCAAAGATGGAACCTGCCCATGGACGAACAGCCATGAAATGTTTACCCTTGTTGTCAACTTGTTTGATGGCTTGTCGCTTCAAGGTGAGAGCCACACGAACCTGACCCTTATCCAATGCAATCCACGTATCTTTTTGTACACCTACAGCAAGGGATTCGAGGGAAAGGCTGCCTTGGGCAATGGGTTCAACAGAACTAAAATATTCCTTGTTGTGAACGGTGATTTGCAACTATAAGCCCATATATGCGGCATAAAGGGAAGTAATTACCGTTGATTTGGCGTCTGGTACACTCAAAGAGAGGTTTTCCGTTGCCCATTTGGGTGTGTTGGATCGACGTGCAGTGGAAGATTGTGTTTCTTGATCCTGTACTTTAAACACAATCAATGCTTCAATAGATGCTAGAGAGGGGAGTGATGAGCTAGGTTGGTATGGACTACGTGCTGTTGTCAATAGAAACCAAATCCTTGGCTTCGATTAATTTAATGGCGAGTGCAAGTGACATTTTTCGTGGGAAGATGGTGTAGTGCAACGATGTCTGAGGCCCAGCATCTTTTTCAATGACTGGTACGATTCTCCACCCCTTCCAAATGAGCCTCATCTTGGTAGATCAAGTGTCTGTATACACGAATCCCATACTCGTGACTTCACATTTCCTGCAGTATACACAAAAGCAGCTGTTTGATCTCTCCGATCGACTCGTGACGCGTAATCGCATCGCCCTTTCCCTGGCACTTACCATCAGTTTCCTCCTAGCCACGTTTATCCCAGGTCCACAGCAACAAGTACACGCCCCCTTCCCCCTCTCTCTCCATTAATCCTCTAGATTGTCGCTTCAGTCCACCAAGAAGCCACGTGGTCCATCTATTGGCTTCTTCTCGGAGTTGCTTCTTCCATAGGCCTTGGTACAGGTCTGCACACATTTGTCCTGTTCCTCGGTCCACACATTGCACAAGTCACCATGTTTGCCTATTCCTGTGGACACCTCTCATTCGATGAACACGGTCCAGATGCCTTTCAATGTCCACAACTCTCAAATGCAGACCCAGTGACCATTTGGACCATCTTTAGAAAGGTTCAATGGGAGTGTTTTTGTTGGGGTTTTGGTACAGCATTAGGTGAACTTCCCCCTTATTTCATGGCACGTGCAGCTGCATTGTCAGGGCGTGCAGTAGATGAATTACAAGAAATTGAAGCATTGAGACAGAATGGTGGCAGCATCTCGTTCAAAGACAGGCTGATTTTAAGCGTACATGATTTCGTGAAACGCATGGGGTTCTTTGGTATCCTCCTTTTTGCATCCATTCCCAACCCTCTTTTTGATTTGGCTGGAATCGTATGTGGACATTTCCTGATACCGTTTTCAACCTTTTTTGGTGCTACGATGATTGGAAAAGCAATAGTCAAGTCTTCAATTCAATCCATTTTTGTGATTGGCATGTTTTCAAAAGACATGACGACGGTTGTGTTGAATGCCCTGCATACCATTGCACCCAAACTGAGCAAGTTGATTGAAGCCAAGATTGCAGATCAAATTGCCACGCTGACTGGAAACAAGAGTGCCGACCCAACCAGCCAAAACTTTGTGGCCATTTTATGGAACGGGTTGATCTTTTTGATGATGGCGTATTTTGCATTATCTATTGTGGATTCACTCGGTGTGCACCATTACAATGAAACGAAAAAGGATAAAAAGGAAGAATAAATCCAATTATTGTACGGATTGCAAATGTTGAATGCAAGTAGCGAGCTGTTTTTCAAATGCCTCCTTGTAATCCAATTCATCTTGTTTGAAGGGTATGTGGTCAAGAGTGTTGAGTAGGCTCTGAACTTGTGAACGAATCTTATCCAGCCATCCACCATACTGAACTGCGCGTTGAGGTGAGGATAATGCGACGAGAGCATTGATGCGTACTTTGAAATTCCTCTTTTCAGTCAGGGCTGCAAGGAGACAAGTGTACACTTGAGCAGTCCATGGAGATGAGCCAATTGGAAAGCTGGGATTACGCAACATTTTACCAAATGCATGACAAGCATTCCACCTGAGTTTGAAGGATCCTGTACCTACATGATGACACATGAGCACAATGGCACGTTCAACCGTCTCTGGATCCAAGTTGAATTCATCTTGTAGAAGGTAAAAGACGGTTCCAATGATGCGCACACCATTTGGGCGAAGTTTTTCGTTATCGTGAGCTGCTTGAATTCCAATTTCCAATATTTGCTTGTAGTGGTCTAATTGACGACCAAGTTCCCCACGTTCTGCATGATCTGCGAATACATCAAGAATGTTGGCAAGTGCCCAGGTTGCACGAACACGAACGAGTTGGTTGGTACTGCTGCATGTTGAAATGGTGGTTTTGGCTGCATCGAGGAGAAAGAGTGCATCATCCTTTTCAAAAACGACGAGGATACCAATGGACCGGCATGATGCTGCTTTGAGTGAAGGTGAGGTTTCTGAAGCATAACCAAGGACAAGGGATAGGAGGAAACGTTTCATGAGGGGCGGCAGTTCAGCGTAGATGGGAGGAGTGAGGTTGGAAATGCAATCACA
Source organism: Acaulopage tetraceros (assembly GCA_004114255.1). NCBI lineage: Eukaryota > Fungi > Zoopagomycota > Zoopagomycetes > Zoopagales > Zoopagaceae > Acaulopage > Acaulopage tetraceros. Next base: position 20,156 of record QZWU01000103.1, read on the forward strand.
AACGAGTGAACGAACATGCACATCTTCTACCATGGAATGAGCTTGAACGTAACTACGAATAAATGAAATCCACCATGCAGAATTTTTTGATTGTGTTTTGGAATACTCCGCAAGGATGGTCAAGGCACAAATGGTGCCGTGAGTGGAATCCAGTGCCTTTAAATACTGAACGAGCTGTTCCATGACCGTCCATGTGTACCGATGTGGAAAGAGTTGAATGATGGTGGTGATTAAATGTGCACAAGCAGTGAGAATGGCTTGATCAATGAGCCGAGCATCCAGTGCTTGTTGGATAAACAGAATCTCAGCAACAACGTGCTCGCCTTGATTGAGAAACGAGAGTGTCTCTTTGGATGTATGTGCTGCCTTTGTGATTAATGTAACGAGATTCAGGACACCAAGTACCACTGAATCATCCCTGTGCGTACTGTACGTGAGTGACAACTCTAATAACCTTCCAAGGTAAATGTGTTCCAAATGAGCAAAAGCGCCACTGTTCACAAGAACAGAGGCACATTGCAATGCTTGTACCAATACTTTGACATCCCTTTCATTCTGTAATACGATGCAGAGGGTTCTGAACATGTTTTTAACCAAATAACCAACCTTTTCAGAAAGGGAAATAAAGGGAGTTGGAATGACTGTTGGTTCCGTGGCACACGATAAGAGTTGCCTTCCACTTTCAATGATAGCAGTCAAGGCAATGATGGCTGTCCCACGTATCCCGCTGGATGCATCACTTACGATGGGTTGGAGTAACAGGGATGCATCAGGATGCTTCAAATCCGCAATCATGAGGTTCCAGTGAGGAAAGAGGGCTTTTGGGTAATTCTTGGCAATGATGGTGATGCATCCAATGGCACTACATCGACCACGTTCTTCATCACTTGGACGAGTGGCTGACCATGCTTCACTTTCGGAGAATTCTGAATCTGAACTCTGCTGGATGCGATGCCGTATTTGTCGATCTCCCAACTTTTGTTGTATGATGGGCTGCAAGGTGTGAAGGACGTTCAGCACCATTGCGGGTGGTTTCTTGAAGCATCCCAGGACATGTTCACAAGCCCGTGTTCCAATTCGAATCAACTAGGCATGTTAACACGCGCACTAGGCTGGTACTTGCTCTATTGCGCTCACGGTAATCCAATTTCTGAATGGATGCCCAATCTAAATTCTGTACGAGTATCCCCAGGCATTCCTCGAGTTGATTTTGAGTTAATTTACCACCTGCTTTGGCACAAATGTTGCCCAAACAATTGATTGCTTGCTGCCTCGTGCGTACATTGATGATGGTGACGTGTGAGAGGTTGAGGAGAGGGGAGAGCAGGTCACCCGCATACTTTTGACAAGCTGTACCATGATCGTACAAGATATGACCAAGTGCATAGAGGATACCGTGAGAGGATTCCACATTACTTTGATTCAGACAGTTGGTTAAGAATGGTAAGACTGTATCCACGCATTTCTGCTTGAATTCCTGCGTATCCATCTAATGAGAGTTGATTAAATGTGCATATAGTGGTGTGATTGCATTCTTCCTACTACAAAATTCCACTAATTTGCCTCTGCAAAACAAATCAATGGCAGCTGGTTCTAGTGGATGCATGGCAGCAATATCCGCCTTGATGGATTGCAGTGTCATGAGGGGACGTTGGGTCAATTGGGTTGATGAAGTGGTCATGAAAAGACCTTTTTCCCACTTTAACCTGCCCCAGCACCTCTGTCTGTCTAGATAATACCATCATCTTTCTTATTAATCTCTACCTATGCGTTCCTCTATTGCTTTGATTGCCGCTTTGGTTACGATTATTGCTTCCCAAGCCATTAATTCACCAACGATTGCTTCTGTTCCTCAAGAGTTCATTCCAGCCACTCCTGCCCCTGTTGATACTGTGCCTGCTGCCAGTGTGCCCAGTACCGCTGCTCCTCGTACTGCTGGTCAATCCTGTACTGTCAAAAAATACCAAGGTTGGTCTTATTACAAGCAAGTCAAGCAACAAGGCAACTGCCAAACAAACTTTGTGTGCGACCTCCGCCTTGGTAAGAACAACAAGGGTAAATGCATTCCCAAGGATGCCTGTGCATTTGACACGGATTGTCTTACAAGCCAATACTGCAAATTTGATACACAAGGCCCTCTTGCCAAGATTTCAGGTACTTGTGCTGCAGATAAGGCTGATGGCGAAGCATGTGCAAATCATCATCAGTGCCAGAGTGGCTATTGTACCAAGAAGAATGGCACGAGACAATGTGTAAAGCGTCCCAAGTACAAGAGTGGTGGATTTTAATTTAATAGAGAGAGAATTGATCCAGAAAGGCCGCATATAGTGAGCATATACGCGTGTATGCAACCAGAAGTCAATACAGACAGAGTTACTTTCCACCATCTTTCCCCAAAAAAAAAGTCATCATGGGCAACAACCCCTCAACTGAAACCAAAGTAGAGCATCCCTTTACCCCATCTGATCTGCAGTTTCCCGATTATGCTCCTATAACTCACTCAACCACTCAGATGTTGGGATTCGTTGCCATCTTGTACACACTGGTCCTCATCCCCACCTTCTATCTTTTCAAAACGCGCTTCAATGGCCGTATTGGTAAAACCAACGACTTTTCCCAGATACTGACCATCGTCGTCTTTCAAGGCATTATTGGTGGTTACATGTACTTTTACCAAGACACGCTTTTGAGCAGCACTTCAATTCTTGCTGATATTTGGAAGTGGTATGCTACTTGTGACACGAGATACGTCCTTAATGATCCTACCATCATGAGGAACACTGCGATTGCAATTTACTTTATCCTTCCATTATACGCGTTTGCTGCTTGGGCCATGGTTGTCGATCATCCACTTCGTTACAAGGTTCTCGTCACTGCTGCTGCTGTCGCCTTGTACGCCAACATCACGAATCTCCTTGCTGCTTACCAATCAGACTGGAAGTATCAGGATGCTGCTAACTTTTATTCCATGTTTGTGGTGTTCAATATCATGTACAATGTACCTCCTTTGTATTGGTTCTTGGACTCTACTGGACACATTTACTCTTACTGGAAAGCATCTCAAGAGGCAGAAAAGGCCAAGGAAGAATAATGTACTAATGTTTTCTTGCTAATCCACGAATGGACAAGTCATAGACTACTTCTTCAACCTTTTTGAGATCATATTTGAGGGTATCAAAACGACGACGAAGAGAGTCATTCTTTAAATTCAACATTTGAAATCCACCGTAGAGGTCCTTGATGAAGGTGGAGATGCGAAGAGGTCGGCCAAAGTCACCTGCAGTGACGGAATTCACAGCAAGACGAGCGAGTTCATTAATGAGGGAAATAAGCCCATGCAAATAGTCTTCCAGTCCAATATGAAAGGTATCCAAGTCACCTGTAACATCCACCTTGACTTTGAGCATGTGTTCAACTTGGTCTAATGTAATGGCAGTCTCTGTTTGAAGGTAAGTGGCCAAAGCAGCCAAAGACACTGCTTGTTGAATACTACTTGTCCACATGTTGCAGTATTTGTAGTGGTCGTGTTGAACAATCGAGGCAAGTTGCTCAAGTACGGGTTGAAGGGTTTCAAGGCGCCCAGTCAACTCTTGGGCAAGCTGTAAAGAGGTTGATGGATGAGAGTGCAATTTGGTGGCAATAGCCGTTCCATGACGCACAATACGATCCATCTCCTTTACCAAATCCCGTACATTCTACACCAGTGTCACCTACAAGGCATAGACGCGCTCTTGCCTGTGATTTCTCAACTTGAGCATCAAGTGCAATTTGGATATCCTCAAAAACACTAAAATCCATAAATGTGACGCGTCCATCACACCCACAAACGTGTAACCAGCATGCTTTATTGTCCACATTACAGACAACACGTTTTCTTTTGCAATAGAACCTTATGAAACCAATTAATCGAAAAGACCTACAAAAATGACGCGTTTCAATCAAAATACACGTACCGAAACCCATATCATCATCGGATTCTTCCTTTTCTTCTTCCTTGGCTTCTTCCTTGGCAGCTTCAGCGGCTCCACCAGCGGCAGCACCACCAGCAGCGGCTGGGGCAGCACCACCGGCACCAACGTTCATCAACATATCTTTGATGTCACGACCTTCAAGGGCCTTGGCGAAGAGACCAACCCAAACGGGTTCAACTTCAACACCAGCAGCCTTGACGAGGGCTTGGAGCTTATCAGAAGTGATGTCAAGGCCTTCATCAGCGAGGATGAGGGAAGCGTAGACGACGGCGAGTTCAGAGTTGGACATGGTATGGATTGACGTTGATGATGCGCGCGCAAGTATGTGTAATGACACTTTTAACCGTGAAAGGATACCTTGTGCTTGAGGAAGAAAAAACTCACGTGACTTTTTGATGGCAGTTTTAGAAACTGGCAGTTGCTGGGGAAAGAGCAGTCACAAGCACTCTTTTTTGCACAAATGTCGTTTTTATTGCGATCTGGTCTGTTGAGTGCACGACAAGGAACCACGCGACGACTGGTGCAACAGTACACGACAGGTGGTCTCAGGAGTGTTGCACAGCTCAGTTCTGCACGTCATCATGGTCGTCGCATGTCACCTGCAATTTGTAATTTGCAAACCATTCGCAATTACCACGATGAGGGTGTTTATGGTTACCGTGTTGCCAAGGAAATTGAATTGCCAGACTGTACTATTCATCCTATCCTACCATTTCAACTGCCTCTTTAGATACACCACAAGAACTGTCTAATCGTAATGCTAATGCCAATTTACTTCGACTCGTTCTTGCCTACCGTAACCACGGACATTATGCTGCTCAACTTGATCCACTCGGCATCCAAACGAGCGTGACTGCAAAAGCTCTTGCCAAGGAACGTTATGGCCTTGAAGATGTCAATCAAACCTTCTCTTTGGCTGGTATCCTTCACATGGATGGTAAACAGGAAGCTGACCTCAAGACCATCATCAACCACCTTGATCAAACTTATTGTGGACGCACTGCTTTTGAATTCATGCATGTGCCTCATCAAAATGAGCGTAGATGGTTTGCTCAACGCATTGAATCCTACCAGAATGCAACGGACGAAGCCACCAAAAAGGAAATCCTTCAATTGCTCACGCGTTCAGAAGTATTTGATCATTTCATGCAAAAAAGGTTTACTCAAGTCAAGAGGTACGGACTGGAAGGTGCTGAGAGTATGATGGTGGCCCTACATCGTCTGTTTGCCAGTGGAAATCAAGATGGATTGTCTGAAATTGTGTTGTGCATGCCACATCGTGGTAGGTTGAATGTGCTCACTGATATGCTAGAATTCTCTCCTCGTGCTCTTTTCAGCAAAATCAAGGGACAATCTGAAATCCCTGCCGGTGTGGATGCCATGGGAGATGTTTTGTCTCATCTGCACAATTCTCCAAAGTTGAATTATGGTGGCAAGGAACCACTTCACGTGTCACTCCTCCCCAATCCATCTCACTTGGAAGCTATCAACCCCGTGGCCATGGGTAAGGCACGTGCCAAGCAGTCTGATTTGTTGTTGGACTTGGCACAGGGCTCCACAGATTCCTCTTGTGCTCTTGGTGACAAGGTCATGTGTGTTCAGTTGCATGGTGATGCAGCTTTTGCTGGTCAAGGTGTAGTCATGGAAACTCTTGGTCTCTCCAACCTTCCTCATTACACTTCTGGAGGTTCTGTTCACATCATTGTCAACAATCAAATTGGATACACAACACCAGCAACCAATGCTCGTTCCACCAACTATGCCAGTGATGTTGCCAAGATGATCAATGCACCCATCATCCATGTTAATGGTGATCATCCAGAAGAAGTGGCCAAGGCAGCAGCCATTGCCTACGAGTACCGATCAAAGTTCCGCAAGGATGTGGTAATCGACCTCATCACTTATCGTCGTTGGGGCCACAATGAATTGGATGAACCTGGATTCACGCAACCACTCATGTACGAAAACATCCGTGCTCGTAAGAGTGTTCCTAAAATGTATGAAGAGAAGCTCTTGGATGAAGGTGTGGTGCAACCCGAAACCATTGAGGCTATTCGCAAAGAATATTTTGACTATTTGGATACTGAAATCCAGGCTGCTGACACCTACACTCCTCCCAACAATTTATTGGAGAACAAGTGGACTGGATTGGAAATCCCCACTAATGTCAATGCGCCTGTCAACACTGGTGTGACCTTGGATACTCTTCAAGCAGTTGGCAAAGCATCCGTTGTACCTCCTTCTGACTTTGACATTCATCCACGCCTTCAACGCTATCACATTCAAACTCGCCTTCAACGCATTGAACAGGGCAAAAAGATTGATTGGGCCACTGCAGAAGCCTGCGCCTTTGGTTCCCTCTTGCTAGAAAACCACAATGTTCGTATTTGTGGTCAAGATGTGGGTAGAGGCACTTTTAGTCAGAGGCATGCCATGCTCGTATGTCAGCGTACTGAACGTGCCCACATTCCCCTCAACAGTATGCAGTCACAACAAGGCATGTTGGAAGTTGCAAACAGTCATTTGAGTGAATTCGCAGTCATGGGATTTGAGTACGGCATGTCTATTGAAAACCCCAAGAGCCTCGTCATTTGGGAAGCACAATTTGGAGATTTCTTCAATACTGCTCAAGTTATCATTGACACTTTTATTACAAGTGGTGAAACAAAGTGGATGAAGCAAAGCGGCCTTGTACTCCTTCTTCCTCATGGTTTCGATGGTGCAGGTCCAGAGCACTCCAGTTGTCGTATGGAACGCTTCCTTCAAATGTGTGATGATCCATTTGCCGTACCACACATCAACAGCCCACTCAATGTCAACATGCACATTGTGAACCCAACCACACCAGCTCAATACTTTCATCTTTTAAGGAAACAGTTGAAGCGTAACTTTAGGAAACCTTTAATTGTTGTGGCACCCAAGACACTTTTGCGTCTCCCAGCTGCAACAAGTGATTTGGATGAGATGGTCACCGGCACTGCCTTCCAACCAGTCTTGGAAGACACAACTGCCCCAACAGAAGGTGTCAAGCGTGTCATCCTCGTCTCTGGCAAATTATATTACGATCTCATCAAGGAAAGGCAAACCAAACAACTCGATGACAAAGTCGCCATCATTCGCATTGAAGAATTGTGTCCATTTCCACGTGCAGAGATTCAACAACAACTTGCTCGTTACCCTCATGCCAAGGACCTCGTATGGTGTCAAGAGGAGCCTCAGAATGCCGGTGCCTATGCCTATGCAGTCCCACGCCTTCAACCTCTCCTCCCATCCAACTTACCCACCATCAACTACATTGGACGAGTTGCTAGTGCCGCCCCCGCCACAGGAGTATCCTCTGTCCACAAAGTAGAGCAAGCAGCCATACTCAATCAAGCCTTTAATGGTCTCTAAACCTACTTATTTGACCACATGTCCCATTACTCTATACCGTTTCTTGTAAAACACTACCCAATCATCCAATGTCTTGACTTCATCCTCATCCAACCCTTCTACATCACTAACACAATCCTCATCCTTGAGGGAACTTTTAGCCAAGGCTCTTGACGCGTCCTTGCCTGCTAATTTACAATAAGCTCCACCTTGGCCATAAACTGCAGGTTTGTTGGATACATCAAACACGGTTCCCTTGACTGCAAGGTAAATTGGCTTACTGGTATCCTCTCCATTAAATTCTGCTAATTGTGTACGGGTGAATGCCTCGTTTAGTGCCGGCAAGACTTGAGGATCAGACATTGTTCAAAGGAGTGAGAAACTTTATGACCAGTCAATTACCAACATCGCGTGTCAAACGCATCATCAAGGAAGACAAGGACATTTCAGCATGTGGCACAGAAGCAACAGCACTCATATCGCTCGCAACCGTACAGATCCCCACTCTACACATCACCCACCTTAGGAATTATTCATTAAAAAACTAATCATTGCAAGTAATGACTATGCAGCCTATGATAAACGCCGTACGATCCAATACAAGGACATTGGTACACCTCTCTCTCTCCCCACCTCACTCAATCTCATTAGCCAACGCCATACAACAAGTTGGCAATTTTGAATTTTTATCAGGTAGGCCGACACTATACATTCCCCTTGACACTGGTAGAATTCGTTCCACCTACCAAAACACTCGCATCCATCCTACATCCACCCAGTAATGGTCAACCAACAGAATAAACAATTATTCCATTATTGGAATTTGATTATAATCGTATCCTTCATATTCCATATATGCATAATAGGCTAATCGAACATGATAAGCACCAGGAATGAATAAGAGTGATCCCAGGATGAGGAATGGTCGGCCCCTATCTGCCCATTCATCCTGTGTGATATATCCTGCCATGATTAATGAGCCAATGATTATTCCTGCTGATCCTAGGACGAAGAGGGTGATTGCAAGGAAGATGGATGACCATGGGATATCTGATGGTGGCCGGTAGAATTGGAGTGGGTGGTATTGGTCAGCATCGTTTTGTAATTGAATAAAGGCACGGCGTTGTCGTTTTGGCAATGGTGGCATGGGTATTGTAATGATGTCTGAAGACGACTGAGGATATGTGTGGGGTTTTAGCTTTGAATACAAGTTTTATCCTTCTTCTTCTTTTTACTGGGAATGAGTGTACCAATCTTGTAGTCCTGGAGGATGGTGTAGGCTTCATCAGAGTGAAGGTGAGAGGTTGGGTCTTGCATGATGGTGTCTATGGGCTGAGAGGCGTTTCTGAGAAGGATATAGGCTCCACCAGGGTGATCCATTACAAATGAGGTGATGTCATAAACAGTGTTGTTGTGTACAATCCACAATGACTCGAATGAATTGTGAGATTGGACTTGTTCAAGTGTAAATTCAGTCATCAAGAAGCTTGTGACTGGTGTTTACCCTTTTCAGTGTGGGGCCAAGCCCTTTTATTCAAACAAAATAGGCTCTACTGGTTCATTACAGTGGTGATAAAGGCTTGATCTTCAGATGAAAGGTTGGAGGTCAAGGCAGTGTAGAGTGGACCAGATTGAAGGTTGGTGAGGAGTTCCTTGAATCGGACATAGACATCAATGACATCCAATGGAGTAACGAGCTCCAATTCTTCTTCAAGGATATCAGCTTGCTCATCATCATCTTCTTCCTCACCTTCACCATGAAGAGCAGCGTCACGAGCAAGCATTTCAAGGTACATTTGTTCACGAGCATCAATCACATTGGCATCTTCATCATCAAAGAGTAAATCGTCTGCGTCAACGTCTTCAGCAGCAGTAAAGTCATCATCCTCATCATCACTGTCACCATCTCCCATCAAGGCTTCCATGGCTGCACGCTTTTCTTCTGCTTCTGGATAAGTCTTGAGGCAAGTCAAAAGAGCCTTGAACACATCACCAAGACCATTGTGGAGGGAAGCAGGAATCTGGTCTTGTAATTCCAATACACTGCTCAGAGCGACAACTTGGAGTTTCTTATCATGAACACGAGTCAATTTATCGATATTGGTGAACCATGCAGTAAAGAATGCGGTAGTGATGTTGCGCTGTTCCATGTGGGCAAGTGCGATTTGAGGATTGTAATAAATGGCATTGATGATCATTTCAATGAGGTTGAGGCGGAATACATTGGTTTTGATGGCACCATCCACCGTCAAATACTGGGATGCCAAATCAATAAAATGAGGGGCAACAGTGTCAAGGGAGCCCTTGCAGTTGAGAAGGAGGGATTCAGCGAGTTTACATGCACTCACACGATCAGCTTCACCACATCGATCAGACTTGAGAATGGTGTCAACAACATCAATAAACTTTTGCATAATAGGCACATTGGTCATGACAACTTCACGGCCAAATGAAATGTAGTTGTCCAAAGAAGGAAGCATTTCTTCAACATGATCAATGCCGTGTTCCTTGAAGGCAGTGTAAATATGCTCAAAGAGTCCCCACATGTTGGGTGAAACGGACTTGCAGCAAAAGGTACAACAGTCAATGACTTCGAAAAGGTCTTCATACATTTCAACAAGTCCGGATTGAAGGGAAACAGTGAGCATGGGCATCAATACTGCTTCTACTTGATCCAACATTTCACGAGTAATGTCAATTTGAACGAGGAGGGTGGTGATGGTCTTGACAATACCAGAAGCAGCCCACAGTTTACCTTCAGATGCATCAGGGTCAATGTAATCCACACCATTGGCTTGGCCTTGTTTGACATCTTGGATGATGTTGAGGTAGGCGTGGGATAACTTTTCACATAATTGCACAGCAAAAGGTGCCATTTCCTCAGCAAATACCTCAGTCAAGTCCTCCATGACTGCAGCAACCACATCAGCATCAATTTGTTGGGTGAGAAGGAGCAAATTTTCCATAATGACACCAAGGTTAGAAACGAGCAAATTAGTGAGACTTTCTTGTCCAATCATTGGGCGAATTGCAAGGGCAGCATGGACACGCACTGGGATTTCTGGATCTTGAAGACAAGCCATGACGGAGGAAAAGATATGTTGCTGGTGTTGAGGAGTAGAGTATTCTAATTCATCAAAACGAGTGATCGTGTCGCATGCACGGGCACGAAGGAATCCATGAGGACTGGTGAATTCTGGAAAGATGTGTGTCACCACAAATTCTTCCATCTTGTCCTTGACGGGCGATTTCTTGGAGATGGTTTGTTCAGCAATAGCACCAATGACCATCATAGCACCCTCCTTTTCAATGTAGTTCTTGGCATCAGCTGAAGTATCGTTATAACGGAGCATGATTTCATTGATGAATTGCAACAAGGGGAGGAACACGACCTTTTTGCGATCTTTGGCCAATTCCATAAAGAGGTTCAATGCAGCACTCACTGGATTGCGGAAATCCTCCATAGGATCCACCTTTTTGTTGATGTATTCCACTGGATCTTCTTGCCAGAGTTTAAGGTCAGCTGGAGTAAGGCAGATTTGAGGAAAGATGAATTGGGAAATGATGGTGTTGACATGAGGTTTGATCAAGAGCCAAGTGGTTTTGTGTCGGATAGCATCACTGAGGTAATTGAGAATGTCAGTGCGACAACGCTGACTGAGCCATGTACCCTTGATGGCAGCATCCACTAATCCCATGTAGGTGTTCAACACTTGTTGAGCAACATTGACAATGTACCATTCTGCAAAAGATTTAAGGTTGCTCTTGTTATCTTCTGGCAAGAGTGCAGGGTTACCATAACGAGTAAAGACGCGGTTCAAAGAGTGCATGGCCCACTTCTTGGCCTTCCACCATTGATGAGCTTCACGCTGTTCATCATCCCCAGTGGATGGATCAGCCTTTTGAATGGTGTTGAGGAACAGTTGTGACCAAGCTTGCATGACATTGGGATCCTTTTGCGCATCGTGCAATTCGTATTGGATGACTGAAAAGTAACTCTTGAAGATCAACTTGAGCAATTCAGCGGCCTCAACACTGTTGTCATTAACCAATGTAGTGCCAATAGTCAACAAGGTAGGGAACACTTGTTCAACTACCATAGCCAAGGGTCCACGGTGTTCATTAGATCTGAATTGATAAGCACGACAACATTCCCGAATGGCAACTAAACCAGCATGAAGAGACTGTGGATTATCCAACTTGAGAAAAGAAGTGCTGTTGGAAAGGAAATCAGGCCATTGTTGAGGGAAATCCGTGACCAACATGGCAGAAAGGGCAGCAGACAACAAAAGTTGAAGAGAAGGTGGGATTGCAGCCATCAAGTGAAGGATTTGAGACTTGCAAAGGGCACGTTCTTCTTCAGAAAGTGGAACAATTGACTTGAGTCCATTGGCCTCCACTTGAATGTCCCAAGCGAGACGAAGACGGTTCTTGAAATACACAGCAGCTAAATGGATGTGAGTGGCAAAGGAGACGTGTCAAACGCGTACCTGCTTTTCTAATGTGTAATTCCGCTCCATTCTCAGCAATAAGTTGAATGATGGCACTTAGGGAACCAGGTACAGTGTGCAACTAAAAGAGATGGTCATCATTTTTGGGAGGTGATGGGGGGAAAACATGCCTGTTTCAATTGCTCCTCAGCATTCTTACGGGCACCTTCTTCAGGGGAAAGGGTGGCTTGAAACACTTGGTAGAGAGAAGCAACGTCAGCCATCAAATGAGCACTTGCAGCAAAGATCAAATCTGCAAAGAAAAAAAGTCACGTGATTGTATCACAATGGCCACTTCCACCACGAATCCCTTCAAGTATGTGTTGAATCACACAATGTTGCGCATCAAGGATCCCAGATTGTCCCTGGAATTTTATAGAAACATTTTGGGGATGCGTGTGTTGACAGAGATGCGAGCAGAACAAGAACGCTTCAGTATTTACTTTCTAGGACATCATGACCGCAGTTACGCGTCCTTTGATGAGGCCAAAGAGTTCATTTTCAACACGAGTGGTATCCTTGGATTGACGCATTATTGGGGTACGGAGAGTGATCCAGAGTTCAAGGGGTACCATAGCGGAAACGACGCACCACTTGGCTTCAGGCATTTTGGTGTGTTGGTGGATGATATCAAGGCTGCATGTGCTCGTTTTGACAAGTTTGGCGTTCCATTTGCCAAGAGATTGGAGGATGGAACCATGCACAATGTGGCTTTTATCAAGGATCCTGATGGTTACTTTATTGAAATCCTTCCATTTGGACTCAAGGCCATTGATTAGGATTGAGATATAAAGTCTAGGTTGAGAGGTGTGCTCGTGTCTAGTCCATTCTGGTGGAGGTACTCGTCACTCCTATGAATGTTAGTGAGAGTGAGGAAGACGACTTGCCAGAATTTGGTTAAATGACGCTGGCCAGAGTCACATAGCAGTGTGGTGATGACAGTGCCTGGAGGAGATTGTCTAGCAACACGTACAGCTGCAACCAGGTTGACACAGGAAGAACTACCAACAAAGATACCATCATTCTCCACAAGCCACCTTGCCATATAAACAGCTTCTTGATCCGTAACTTTGTAAGCACCATCCACCAACGGATGCTCATCTATCAGTGCCTGCCTCATGTTTTCTGTTAATCGGTTGATACCAACACCCTCCACAATCGTATCCACTTGATGTCGCCGCCTTGTTCCTTCTGACTCTTCAGGTGCGTACATGACGCCACTTTTGACTCGATTGTATAATCCTGAACCCTGTGGATCTGCCAATACAACTTGTACCTGTGGCCTACGTTCTTTCAAGTACTTTGCCACTCCAGCAATTGTACCTCCTGTTCCTGCACCTGAAATAAAAACATCCACACCCCCTTTGGTCTGCTCCCAAATCTCTGGACCTGTTCCACAATAGTGCGCATTAAAGTTGGCCAAGTTTTCAAATTGATCAGAGAAGAAACCTCTTGCTCCCAAAGGCTTTACCTGTTCATTCCATTCTTGTGCTCGTCTTTTTGCTACATTGACAAAATGGTCTGGTAGAACGATGCTTGCTGGTCGAACCTTTTCTAAATGCGCACCAAGGCGTTCCAGTAGTGCGTATTTCTCAGCAGCTTGATCATCAGGCACAACAATGTGACAACGGTAATGAAAGGCACGCGCTAGGGTGGCAAGTGAAATGCCTGTACTTCCCACTGTGCCTTCAAACAAGGTGGATTGAGGATGTGGAACGAGTTGGCCCTGTTCAATGGCTTGCTGGAAGATGGAGAGAGCAATGCGGTCTTTGGGACTCCCACCAGGGTTCATGAACTAGCCAGAGATTAAACGCGTATCAACTTGATAGGGTGCCTCTACTTTGGCTAGGATTTCACAGCCTGTGAGGTCAGAGAGGCTCTGAATGCGTAGTAATGGCGTGTTGCCGATTAAATCCTGAATTCCATTTGCAATGGTGAAATAACGTCTTTTTGTGATGGGGTCGTCATTCCACGCGTTCTGCAACAATTTCCATAGCTGATACAATGTGATGGAGACGATTGAACCGACAATCAGTCCTGATGAAAAAGACAGTTGACTCATTTGGAATAAAAGTTTCTTTACTATTTCAGTGCCTCTTGTTACCAAAGAACCTGGTCAACTTGGAAAGGGAACGACCCTTTCCACGACCTCTTCCACGGCGACGACCACCAAACCATTTGTTGCGTGGAAATCGAGTTGGTGGGGTTGGGACATCAGTTGAAGGTTCTGTCGTTGGCACGGTTGGTGATTCAATTGAAGGGCCAGTTGATGGGTCAAGTGATGGTCCGGATGGATTAGCAACAGCAGTAAAGATGGGGTCGATGGGGCCATCAGTGGCAGGGGTTGGTGTCTCCGTTTCAGGGAGCGTAGGTTCTTTCATAGGAATGACAGGGTCAACGAATGCTGGCTCTTCTACTGGCGCAATGGGCTCCTCAATGGGCATGGCCACAACTTCAGGAGTAGTGGGAGTAGGAAGGACATCAGGCACTTGTGGCTTATCAGAAGCGACAGGAGTACTGGTGTCCATGGATGGAAGTGAAACTGGCTGAGAAACAGCGACAGGTTCACTTTCAGTCTCTGGAGTGGTTGGTTCAGTTGAGGGAAAAGTTGGAATGACTGCCGCACCGAATGCAGGCCCAGTTGGAGCCGACACTGGAGTAGGAGTGGGCTGGTTCACATCAATGACGGCTGAAGAGACAATGGCAGCACTAAAGCCTTCTTCACGGCGGTAGAGTCTCCCATTGTGAGACTCCTGATAGTCAAGTGAGAATGTTGGGTTAACTGGGCCAACCGTGTATGTTGGGTCAAGTACGATTGTCGTGGTTGGCACATCAGTAGGCTTGACACGCCTACCTGGAAAAGGTGTTGCACTGATTAAAGAAACGAGGAAAACAGCAGCAGCAATGGAGGTAAAAGAAATCTTGGCAATCATGGTGGACGGTATTAGTAATACGGATAGAAAACGATGGTTAGACGAAAATGGTCGATAAAAGGCGAGAGGGAGAGGTGAGGGGGTAATAAAAAAGGGTATAAGGTGTGCTGCTGTGGAAGCGGAAAATGGGTGAAGAGGAGTTTTTTTGGTGGGGCCTTGAAATAGATTACCATAAAAACTCGCACCACAAGCGACTTCCAAAACAAGCCAAGTATGGAAAGGAGCAAGAACTGACCAGTATGATGGATAAAAATCTAGTTTATAAATGTATCATGAGCCTTTCAAGGCTTCTAGACGATTAGAAACTGACTAAATTAGTTTTCCGGAACAGGGTAAACGGCCTTGACGGGCTTGTAGTTTTCAAGTTCAGCCCTGTAAGTATCCAACTTGGCCTCGGCGGCATCCAAGGCAGCCTGGAGCTTGGCAATCTTGGCGGTGAGGGACTTGACTGAAGCATTAGCTGCCTTCCATCTCTTGACTGCAGCAGCGAGCTTGGCTCTCAAACGCTTGGTGCTACCAGATTCCTCAATCTTTGCTTTGATGGCGTCATAAGAGGCTTTGGCAGAACTACGGCGAGTCTTGGCTTGAGCCAAATGAGTCTTGGTTGCCTTGATTGCTTGCTCAATCTTATAAATGCGTGCGGTGAGGGCTTCGATCTTGGGCCACAATTGCTGGGCACCTGCATAGTTGTAGGTCCTGCGAGTGCCGGTGGGGACCACAGTGGTAGTGGCGATTTGGTCATCAAAGACTTCAGCGTCAGTAGTGTCCTCTTGACGGCGAAGAAGGGTTGCAGATTGCACGGCGAGCACAAGGCAGAACAAGGCGGCAATGGTGAATTGGCGGGATTGCATGGCTGGGAAATTAATTATGTAGTAGTAAAAGTGATCGAAGGGGTGGCAGAGATCGAGATCGACTAGGAGCGATGAGAAGGCTGTTAATAAAATGTAGTGAGTGGCGAAAAAAGTGAAGAGGAAAAAAGCTGGGTGCTGGGGCGGTGGTTCGTTAGAATTTAAAGATGCGCCAGTGCTAATTTAGCCACTAGTGGTGCCAAAGCTTCTTTGATAGAAGGACAGACAAGTGACCAAAGAGAGTAGAGGACTGAGTAGAAGTTGAATAAGGTTGATAGTGAGAGATGTGTTAACACTATCAGATATTCTAATAATTATACAGTGATAATAAAGCTATCTTGAAATAATAAGTGAAAGTATAAAGTATAGGTAAAATATTCAAGTGAATATTAAATTTGATTGTTACCTTTATTAAATTATAAAAAGATAGAGAATAGACGAGTTATAGATATAAAAGAAATTAAATGTAAGAAATTCATGGCATAGATAT